>DWGJ01000117.1:0-44066 GCA_018246895.1 Aspitha aspitha aspitha | reverse complement strand
CGACCTCCGGTTTTGCAGTCAGGGTCTCTAAGCACTCGACCACAAGACCAGTCAAATAATAGGAATGGAGAGGCAATGACAAATGTATAAAACCCACTCAGCAATCACAGCTCGAGCTGACGTTATTGAATTCGTATACAAGGCCAACCCTCACCCCTGTCTGACCCACCGCTCAATCTTCCCGGGCACAGCCCCCTGCCTCCCCTGGCCCCATGTCAGGCGGATAAAATTACTGAGTTGCGAATTGGCGAGCTCTTTTCCTAAGATTACAAACTCAATTTCACATATAAATATGTACATTTTGCACTTTATATAGAAAATACGCATAACGTTTCATTAATTTCTTTGCAATATTACACCATTGTGTTTAGCTTATACAATGCTTTTCATTTTACACACATAAGTAAAATTAAGTACATTCAGTTTAAAATAATAAATAAATATAATAGTGTTTTATCGTGAAAATTGTTTCGTGACGATGCGGCGTCCACATGTTTCAGCGTTTTTTCTGCTAGGAGACAACATGTTACATGCGTGCTGGACATGTCAGCGATAGAAAGCCATGTTTTAAGGAAAAAGTAAATTAAATAGCGAAGTGTATAAAATTATTTTAGGAAATATTTGTGTTAAAGTCATATCTAACGTGTGTAATTATGTTTGAGTTTTCCCTCTAGTGGCATCACTTTTAAATTAATGTAGAACTGTCTAAGTTATTGTGAATATTGGTGTCTTTCTTGAGAATTTTCAGAAAATATAACAAAGGCTTTTGCGCGCGCAAGGTGACTCTTAAGGGTGACATTGACATGCGCATTGCACTTCTACAGGGTGTGGCGCGCCTTGCATTGGCACGTCATTCGTTTCCCCGCCCTTGTAAGATGTAGCAGTCTCTCTCTACTCTTTCTTGAATTACTTTTAGTTTTAATTATGAATTCTATTTGTAATCTATAGATATAAATTAAAATTACATTTTGATATTGTCAGTGTTTCTCAAAACAAATGCATCTATCGATAGGTAAGTCTATTTTACCTTGGCTTAAAATGAGTTTAATTTTTTTTTTAAGTTCTTTAAAAATGTCGTTAATCATATTAAAATTCCTTTACTTACTACATTTCGATTTTTATTTTAAAATATTCTTTCACGTTACTGTTTTTGTGAGAAGGCTCCTGTTATTGATATTCTGTGTACTAAAATGAATTTTAGATATTAGTTAAATAAATAGATGTGTTATTTGCGGCGGCAATATGCCGTAGGTACGACAGCTGTATTGATTTATTTGCACATAGAGATGCGCAATGCATTTCGGCTCAATTCATCCGCTACCTCTCCTGTCTTTAACCACATACACTAACTAACAACCCACCACCCGCCATTTCGTACTATTAGAACATTCTGTACCTTCTTGGCTATATTCGTGGTCCAATCAATAAGAGCGTAGTCGGTTTGTTTTATGAGAGTTATCGAAAGTTATCAATAAATATGATTTTATAAATTCATTGATAAATAATTTACTGAATCACATATTGCATTTTTTACAGATTAAAATTTGCCAATACACAATTCCATGCATTAGCGCTATGTATATTTAATTAATGTTAACGTTTGTTAAATCGTTGTTCAAGATCGTTCCACGTGCAACAGCACAGCGTCTACAAAGGGCAGCCCCTGACCTTGAACATCTACAATGCCCCCCCTACCTCTAAGCGGCGCTTCCCACCTTGCTTGTACATTCAAAGCGAGACCCTTCGTTTTTGCCCTATCGAAATCTGCAAATGTTACCTATGGATTGTGCGTTTCTATAGTACCTATTATCATTTATATTTACGTAAATAAGCGTTTAATAATTAGTCATAAATAGAAATCTAGTTCTATGATAACGTTTTAAAACTCCGTAATAATACGGAGTTTTAAAAACTACGCGTTGCCTATTTTTGACCATTTTCAACTTTTACTATGTAGTCAATCTCCTTTTGGAATGATTTCAAAATGCTATTCTTAATGTATATTAAATATTTTAATGTTCTGTTAGTACAGACTTTCGTAGCAATAAATATCACTTACCTAAACAATAATAATGAGTTTCACAAAATTCTAATAGACATTATAGGTTTCAGAGATGATATTGATTTCTGTAGTAAAGATACGGGGGTGGAGTGGGGTTCGGTGATGCTGGGGGCTCCTCCCGTCTGACCCACCGCCAGAGAGAATCCGTACATACTATAGGACGTCGAAGCAAATTGGTTAGGTAAAATATTGTCTTTACATCAAATAACGAACCCTATTCCATCTCTAGCCATCTATCGTAATATCATTAAATGTTCAAATTACTACTTTCATTCAGATCACTTTTTGGGCTGATATCTTTTGATTATTCAATCAAATTATTCAATTCGAGTGTCTAGAAAGTACAACGGAATCATTAAACAATTAATAAAAGTTACAAAGTTATTTACTAAATTTTTAGGGTGTACAAACTTACATAATTGATTTAATTATACGAGTAAACATGAAAATTGAAATTCGCATTATTCACAAAAACGTAATACAGTATACAATACGTAATACAGTAAACGAATAGTATTGCACACATTATTAAGTTGAAGTATAGTGATAACGATTCAGAATCCACTTCGGCTTTTGTTTCCATAAGATTCTAGAAACTTCCAGATCTGGGAACTGGGAATTGTCATGCGATGCGCATGCATACGGACATGCGCATCGAGATGCATCCCCGGCGCCACCTCCTGCTCTTAAGGGACAAGGGTATTACTACCTCCGCAGCCATCGTCCAGTGCACTAGTTCATTATGTTACCTCTATAATTATTATTATTATTTCAATCTATATCTAGTTTCTGGATCATGTTTAAAATGACAATGTTGTGCAATCGAAATTTAAATTCTGTGTAAATCTACTTTCACAACCCACCATCGAAGTCGATTGGTAAGTGTGAAACAATTTTCTAATAAAATTGTTATTGAATCAATATATTCGGGAATAATTATTTTGTTATAAATATTTTTTTTCGTGGTGAATACTATTAAAATTTCCTGTCAGTACTAATAAATTTTCCTGCATTGAAACAAGTCTGCTGTATATCTCCCGGGCGCAGCGGCTGCATCGATTGTTGTCCACCGAAACATGCGCATTGCATCTCGTCTGTGCGGGTCGGGCAACCCCCCACCTCCCGTCTGACCCACCGCAAGACCCTCCGAGACCCAATCGTCAAACGAGCATTTATTCATTACCTATTGACTTTTTTACATTACCAATAGATGCTGGTCTCGTAATGCAAATAAAGTTATATACAAGTACTTGTATATAAATTTACAGACCACCCAACATAGTCACACACGTTTTAAAACCTTCATAGATTCGCTTTTCCAACACCAATTGCAAATGTGACAAAAATTTTTGACGATGAACAAACCGCGAGACATACGAGTACCTACGAGAGCAAGGTACCCATTTTTGGGAAGAATCAACGCGGTCGAGAGGTTGGTCCCGACTGTAAAGGTCCGCAATTCCGTGTGTTTATGTTCTCCATTCAAACATTACAAGTGTGTATCTGAAACCTGAATATGTTTATTTTAATTTACAGTTTTTTTTTACTTTCGATTTTTACGCAGTCAAGTTTTTAATTTTTTTTATTTAAATTACAATGTGATAACCCTGCCCTTGAATTTACAGAGATTTATAAAAATATGTTTTATTATTTATCATTATAACATCACACTAGATCCCAAGGGAAGTAGCTGAGAGCACCCAAAACCAAATATTTTTTTTGCAGTCGGCATTATCGTCAGACATTTTATTCCGTCATACTTCATACACATGTAGTGTACAAGAACGCCGTGACGGAACTGAGCGATCTTTTTTATGTGGAGCCGCTACCTAATTGTAATTTCCGTCATACCTCCCTCGAATAGGTCCGGGATAACCGATATGTCATTTCTATTCACGTTTTTAGAATATTCAAAAATGAGTACCGGGTCATATTAAGACATGTGACTTCTACAAAAATACTGTCCGTACCAATAAAAAGACAATTGGAAATAAAAAAGAAACACTCACAGTCACAATACATAGCTGCATTGCTTTCCAATTGCAGGCAATATCAAAGTTTCGAATAGTCAAGTTAAAATTATATTAAGAGTTTATATTGTACGCAAGGAATAATTACTTTTTTACACAATCCTTTTAGCAGCCATTGAGACAATTATGTCTACTATTAACTAGTTTAAGCTATTGTAAATGATAAACAAAGTTTAAAAAATTCAATTTTTTTAAAACATTGTAAAGTTTTCTCTTTATCACCACGGTTAATATAAATGATATGTGGTATCCGCTTTGATACATATCAATAAACATTATCAGGGTACAAAATCGTTATCGCCCTGACTACTAATAAGATTAAACGTGCAGATATTTTTTAAATTGAATGTATGACAAGTTCAGCCAATTTGTGTATCAATTATATACAAGTATCTTAGTTATGATAAAACTACGTTAATATGTCCATTAATTTACCTTTTTAACTACATTAACATAGCTGCATCGTATAAAAATACTAATTACACCATTCATTAATAATGTCATTAATGTTCTCTCTCTCTCTCTCACTCTCTTTTTGCGGTTCCTTTAAAAGGTTCCTTTTACAATTCACGGCTGTAAATTTTAAAAATTACGCTCCAAGCAATATCACAAATTTTAAATCATAGTGCAAATTTTAATGTAATAATACTTGGTTTAAGCTTAACATTTTCTAATAACAAATGTGAAAACTGAGACTTCAAAACTGCCGCGCTATACTAAACTGAGTAAAATAGTGCACAAAATCGAATATTATTAATAAACAAACTGTACTGAAGCTATTATTACTGCATTTGCTTAATATTCAGTCAACGCCTTAGGTGTTTCGGTCGGCTCCTTATAGATTTTAATTTATATTTACAATTAAAGAACTTTATTCGATATGAAAACGTCCTGAATAGACGGTCAACGGTAGCGTATCGGTTGTCCCGTCAATTTGTATAAGTTTGTCGATATGAAACAAGAGTTATGTCGTACTTTCGTGGCGCCGCGCCCCCGCGTACTCTAACAGGTTACGGTTGAGTGTTGTGCCAACTATATTACTAACATCATACCGAGTATTATCTTAAAATGCTACTTTGTTTTTAAAATAATGTTATGTAAGCATTCCCTTAACACGCATATGAGAATAACATTTTATATTTCTAATCTTTTAATTATCTCCTTTTGCTGAATTATCATTAATGTGCTTCAAAACTCAGTAATGTAAACAATTCTGAGTAGTTTGATATCAAAAATTATCGTCTATTAAAATTTGTTTCTGAAGATGTTGTCTCAAGCATTAAACAATCTATTTTTATTGAAAAAAAATGAATTAGCAGAATAATGATGTAATTAAGCAATGTCAAATAAGGATGTAAGAGGTATACTATTCACATCATTAATCGTTTATTTAATTAAGAATGAATCATGTATTTAATTTACAAATGTCAACTTGCGTTGGTATTTTTATATTTAGTGGTCAATCTATGTATATTGCTCATTATACTTCGACACATAAGGAGAGAAACAAATAAAATGATGATACCATCGCTAAGCATCAGACAAATTTGTTTTATGATCTACTAGTTCACGACAATATTACGAGGAGCATTTTTATTGATAATTTCGAATAAAAACGAACAGCAATTTTAACTATGAACGATAAAGTCCAACTAAAGGTGGTTTCACACGGTGCGTGATAATACGGATGGGGACCCGGATAAGGCCGCATACCATGCATATTACAAAATCATGAAACGTAGTGACTTGAATACTAAAAGCACAATAGATAGAAAATCAGAACAAGACAGAATAGACACGAAACAGAAATTATAGAAGGCAAAAGAAGGGCAAATATTTTTATCTCTATAAAATAGATTTATATTTTTTTAATACTTTTTAGTTTTCGAGAAATGATATAGGCAACCTTTAAGTAAACTATTTTAATAAAAAAATATGCCCAAGTTAATTTGCTTTTATAAAATCACAAAATGAGCAAATGGAATAAATGATTACGTGACAATCTGTTCGACCTATATTTGGACTTCAATAAAACAATATTATCAGTATTTATTAATTCGATGACAATCAGTAAACCGTTGGAGGCGGAGGACGTTTTAAACGTTGCGCCCACAGTCACTGTCTCAACAAGCAGAGCCAATGTAAGAAAATGTTAGTAATAATGGCTTATCTTTCAAAGGGGACATACATTGTGTAAGTGAAATTAAAAGAGGAACACTTTCATAAAAGATTAGGTATATAATATGACTAAATTAATGTATATTTATAGGTATACCTAATAACACAAACGAAAAGCAATAAGATGAGCTGTACTCGTAATGTAGATAGTACACAACAATAAAAGAAATATTGTAAAAACATCCAGTGATTATTCAGCAATATGAATCCAAAAACCATGGACGGGCAAATGAAGTTGACTAAAATAAACAATAAAATATTAAACTATGTCTGACGTCTAAATAAGGCTGATTATGTCTGAATTAAACAAATATTAAGTTCATATTCAATTTGGAATCGGGCGACAACAGTTTTACGAGCATTACTTGATGATAGTCAGCTAGTTGGCGGAGAACGCGCCGCCATTCCTCCCACGGCCTTAAGGCCACAGGTGCTACGAAGTGGAGCCTTCGTCTAATTTATTGTCGATATTATAGTTAGAATAGAATATTTAACCTTCTTACAATTCTTGTGACGAGAATACAATGCGTTTTTGTACGACTTCTAATAATTCGATAGATGCATGAATATAATTTTCTTATCATTCATTACTTCAACAATATAAGGATTGACGTCCAAGTATTGTATTTATGTAAACTATGGCCTTAGATCTTTTAATTATATAAGAAAATACGAGTTCAGTAGGCTAAAAGGGATTGCAAAAGCAAATCAAATAAAAATCACATATTTTTATATAGATGACATCATTGACGATAAACCTCTATTTTTAAACCTACTCTATGTTTCTAGAAAGCTTGAATGAACTTAGTGAATGAGCCAACGGCGATACTTAGCACTGGCGCCCGGCGACTGACGTGTTTAATCAAAATAAGTAAATACGTGGGAGGATAGGATATTATGGAGTACTATCACATATTCCTGCATTAAATATTAATGCAGTAGATATTAAAAATATGTTACAGCGATAGTAATGAATGTACCTAATGTAATTATTTAGTGGGCACGGGTTTAAAAGCTTTAATGGATGATTTCAACCTACAATTATACTCATAAAGGGATTCAAGTTGTCATTTCTTTATAGTAAAAAACAAACCGTTGTAACCATAAGGTGGTGTTAATCTCTTTCAAAAATCGAATATCAAATATGTTTGTATATATCAAAACTGAGCTGGCCATTCATAACAAAAAAAATACTATTCGGCCTACGCGCTTCTCGATCCATGCAAAACAAGTCTATATTTTATGGAGCTTATAAATTTTCGTGATTATAACACAACCTGATCCTGATAGAGCTAAAACTTCCACAGAGTTCCCGTTGGTGCGCCCACACTGGTCATGCTATTAATAACCCGAGTTACAAAGACAACAGTCCTTGTAAGAAACCTAATACTCGCAATTCACTAGCTTGGTATCGAGCAAAAAAAGGTTTTGAACTCTCTTGCATATTCAACTATGTATGCGATAAACGATCGTGTTTGAAGATTGAAAGTTAGAATATCTCGGTACTTGAACGAAAGTATTAAAGGATGCGTGAGGTGATTTGTTTACATATAAAAAATATAATAACTAAACACAAAACTGTAGGTAGATACAACGAATTTTAATTGAGTCTGCAAGAAAACGAGAAGGATATTTTTTGCACCAATATCTAAAATATCATCTCAAACGTTCATACGTAGGACGATACAAATCGAAATTTAAAAAAAAATAATGAATTCAAATTAAAGAAAACAATAAAATTCATTACATAATACTGCTTTGTTGATAAAATATATGCCAATATGAATGAGTGAATTGGGAATATACATAGAAAGAACGATTTGAACTTAAAAACTTTCTAAAAAACATTAATTCTATTTGAATTTGAAAAGATTCCTTCTTTATTTTTAAATTTGCCATTCATTGAATTTTCGCTGCACGTCATTTTCCCCTTCATTCATGCTTTTTATGCTATGAATTGACTTCCTTGAAAAGTGACAGGCAAATTATACCAAGGATATCCTGACCAAATCATGTTGTATATTCTAATTAATGCAAATCAATTATGATAACTCATAGAAGAAGATGGACATATCAAAGGGGCCGAATGCCAAAACATTCGATAGTATCTTAATCGCTGACACCTACGCGCACGAACACAATGGCTACGGAAATTTTTTGTACCAACAGAAATATAAAACTAGTGTGTTATGTCATATCGGAACAAGTATTGTATCATATTCTGATTGATATCCAGATTGCTTGGACCAAAAAATTTTCTGTACTTCCCCCTACACAATACCGTAAGATTATATCTATAAAGTAAGGTACAAATATATTGTATAGCTTATTATGAACCTGGCGTGACGATATGTGTGGATGTATGTATAGCTCATTAGAAACAAAAAATGTATACGTAAAAAAGAGTAGTCAAATCTATTAAAAACCTTTTTCTCTGGTCTCGAGATCGTATGAAGCTTAAAATTAAGTCGCAGTTCTGATATTTTTCCCAACTCTCTAGTCAGCCCAAAACCAGTATTAAGAGTTCAAATACTCGTAATTCTCGGCGACGATGATGTTACCTTCATAATCAATAACTTAGCTATAAGTTAAGCTGAAATAATAATGCCTCCAGATATTTTCACATAAGGTGACGATCCGAAAAGTTTTTGAAACCTCATTATGATTGTCATTAAATTGTATAACTAGCTTGGTGCGCCACAAAAATGTGACGGTAAGACAGATGGTTGATTTATTGTTAAGAGGCCGTTGCACACAAAGCGAACAACCTCGCAAGGCATCTGTCTCGAAAACGAAGTTTCTCAAAAAGTTACCGATCCTCGACTGAAGATATTAAAAACGAGAATCACACATATAAAAACCAGTTTCTTTACAAACTCAGTCCTTGGATTTTGTTCAAATGTTGTAAAAAAAAAATTGCTTAAAATGTTCTTCATTCTTTCCAGATACGCAATGGCATCCCAAGGAATCCTGGTTTTGGCAATAAGCATCGTCGGAACAATGGCCTTTATCCCCCATGGTTCTATTGGGGTAAGGCCTGTAAGTATTCCCTTCACTCTTTTTTGAACATTGCTTAAAGATATGGCAGTATTGATAGCTTTTAAACAAATTTTGGCATAGGTTTGGTGTTTCATCGAACCCAGTAAATAGAGGACCCTGGCTATAATTAATAGATAAGTATAAAAAACATGAATGATTATGACAAATAACGCTTCATGTCCCCTCTAAATACGGTACGGAAAGTATCCCCGACAATGGGTCACAAACAGGACAGCTATTTCGAAATGACTTTTGTATTGTCGTAACGTAAACCCAAACTTTGTTAATTTATAGAACTGAAATTAGAATACCAATTATCTGATGAAGGAACACATTTACAGCAAGACCAAATCCTAACCGAAGCATTGCTGAGAGAAGTGGTTGAACGTATGGGCAAGGACTTCAACGAGGCAGCGTCCAGCTACCTCGAGTTCCCATCCAACGAACGACACCTAGCCTTGATGGCGCGCGCCAACAAGGAGTTGGAACATGAGCAGTTCGACTACGATTCGCTGATCGACGGCAACCCCAACCCAAGTCTTCGCGACCAAGAATACTTGCAGCACAGGTAACGCTACGATTGACTGATGCAATGCAAAAAATATACTTCAGGTGACATCCTAATGGTATTACCTTGTATATAAAATACAGAACTGCTTGCACAATCTATAACAGCAGATTATGCTGCGCTCAAATCGTCAGTTTATTGAAATATACACTATTCTGCATTTACTTAACCCACATTGTCTTAATCTGACGCGCTTGACTTGTTCCGAGGATCGATTCTTTTAACTTATCTGACGGGTTGCCCTCAACAAATGCCCCCGTAGCCAAGTACCAGTGATAACGTGAAGTTTTTCAGCAGTTCCTTGTGGGGACATCAATATGTAACTGGCGGAGCAGGTGAGGGCGAGCAGCGGCTTCAGCCTTCAGGAGGCGTACCCAACCGTCAGATGGTCAAGACCGATGCAGTTCTCCCCGCTTACTGCAACCCGCCCAATCCCTGCCCCGTTGGTTATACCGGTAAACATTTTGATTAAAGATTTACACCACGTTTTTTTTCCAGCTAGAGACATACGCCACAGTTCTTAACCCTTTATAATTCTTAACGGCTACGGTCCCGACTAACTGTTTTCTTAATTACACTTTCGTTGAAGTCATAAACATCCTTCTCACCTAAATACTTACATCAAAGACACCTATAGATAGAAAAACTCACTTCTGCCCTTTTATCGTTCAGAAGATCAAGGATGCATCACCGAGTTCGAGAACACGGCGGCCTTCAGCCGGGAGTATCAGCTGTCGCAGCGTTGCATGTGCGATGGTGAGCACATGTTCAGCTGCCCCCCAGAATCTCCCACCGACATGGACATCAGATACCCCGATCACCACAAGAGCTTGGTTGCTAAGAAATACCAACCCGACGTATGTATATAGACATAGTTTACAACACATCTTACTATTTATACACTACAATTTCAACAAGTCATCTGATTACAAACAACTGATAACAGACAATAATGAAGTTCTAAATTCACACTTATCACATTTATTAGATCAACACACATTATAATCTTGATATTTCGCCTAGAAAATACGAATCGACAAAATATGCTGTATGGTTCGTTGTAAAGGAAATAAAATGTGTAGTTAGAGCATATAGACTCGTGTTTTTATAATTGGTCAGATGGAATGACAGATCAACTCGGTCAGATTACATTTCAATTTGCATTTAATTGGTTATTAATTATTTTTTACACAAAATGTACATATTTATTCTTATTAGCAACGATATTAAGGGCCTTTTTCCTGTCACGCAGTTTGCAAACGCGTGTGGTCCTTGGCTGCACGTTTGTCATGCAGTCATGAAAACGGGTCTAATTGTTATAACTTTCTAACTTAACGTACTTTTACACGTTTGCTACTTATGAAACGTAAATATTAAGCGGAAGAATGTAAAAGGACTCTTTTATTTCTCAATTGTAGACGGAAAACCCATTCCTGACCGGGGAACGTTTGCCGACCGCCGCAAAGAAAGGATATGACGTACGAGCCTTTTAATCCTACCGTTCTTAATTTAAAATAGAATTAAGTTACCTTTAAATACATCTGGATGTGTATTTAGTTTTTGAGTATACTTCTGTATCTTATACAATTTACTATATTCTTATATCTATTTGTGATGCAAAGAATGAATGAAAAAAAACAATACGATTTCGTCATTATATATTGAAGTGAAACTTGTTTACGAATTATATAAGAAGTTGACTATAGCAAACATACAAACATACATATCGTCTCGCCAGGTCCCTAATATTCCCTTTGATATATAGCACCGTCTTAAATTAATCTTAAATTGATCTGCCATCTGAAATTAATCTGCTTTTAGCCCTCTTTCCATAATTCCATTCATATGAATGGTTTTTGTGAAAATAAAGATGATATTAATAACTTGTCTCTACACATAAGCAACAAGCAACAAGTTTCATTTCAATTGCGCGTGCTTCGCGCATATTTACATTTGTAAGGGCAAATAAACAGAATTAATAACAACACTATGTCAATAGACAAGAAAGGTTACATCAAGGCGAAAGAGCGGAAATACAGAAGGAGAAAAGAAAATCAACAGTTGAAAAAGTTTACAACAATTAAGTCATACTCGTAAATGCAGCGCTTTGTGTTTGCCGTACCATGTATATTTTAATGATTAAGTAAAACTAAACCAAATTAAATTAACTTACAAGAGCAGAATATACTTCCAATTTAAATTTTATTACAATTTCATAGACAATCCTTCAAATATTTGGAGTACTAAAATTTCTAATGAGTAATCTTCAAATCATTGGAAAACTGACTACGAGACCATAATTGTAGTGTAATGAGTAACACAATATTAAGGTAGTTTCTCAAATGCATTTCAGTATAAAAGATTTACAAGAAAAACATGTTATAATTAGGGATTCCAAAATCATTATAATAACTCATGAAACCCAAACAGAATCTTTGCATCACAAATACGACCCGTCCACTTGCCAAATTTAATATCTATTGCTAAATTTTACGTACAAAAATATACTATTTTATAGACTTATATTATGTAATAAAATATACATAAAACGCCATTTTAATTAACTATTTTGCTAAGAGTGGAGGAAGTTCATCAGTTGAAGTCGGAACTCTCATCAATGAGGTGTTGGAACTCTCAGGAATGGATAATATTACCGGAAGCAATTAATCGCGATTCGAAAGAAAAATGCATTTAGGAATCGATTTTTATAACAATTTGACAAGTGGACGGTGTAATTCTATCTTAACAGCATAAGTTATGGATAAGTGAGATAACACCTTCGAAGAAGGATCGCTTCAGGTAAGCACGGGTGTGATACCAATTTCGCCGTGTACAAACATTTTTGTACAATTGAGGAAAATAACTAAAACCTGTATTGGATAACAAACAAATTGTATATGATACCCAAAAAATTCATTGAAATCCTAAGATACGGGAAACACTTCTTTAACGCTAAAAGCAGAAAGTACTCCTTTTGAAATCAAAATACAATAAGCGCTTATAACTTCTCGTGCACAATTGTTTGCTGTTTTGTAATTTTGCTATGAAATACGCAGGCCATGAAAGTTTTAAATATGTATGTGTGATGTGGTAAAAAGGTTGAATTGCCAGTAAAAAAACGGAAACATTTAAAAGAGAAAAGGAAAAGTCAAGCAGGTTTAGAATTTACCTATGAAATTGTCGATTCGTAATATGAGCTAGTGTGACAGTTTTGGATTCTACTTTGAATTGTAGTTATATTTTGATTTTAAGGTAAATTTATGTCGTTTTGTTTGTTTTGTATTTTGGTTGGATATCGGTTTTTTGTTGGATATCCATACTTTTATGTCTATGGAAATGCATTGCTTGATATTTTCGAATAGGTACATATTTCCTCATTTCACAAATATAGCACTGACGGTTTGCAATATCGATAATGGAATATTCTGTTTCATCACTTGTATTGTCAAAATTTTGATCTCAATCACAAGAGCCCGGTGACCGAACGAAATCCAAAGATATTTACGATGAGTTGAAAGCTATAGTGGAATCAGATTCGTCGTAAAGTACATCGTCATTCAACAGTACCTTACAATTGACTCATATCAAATTTCAAAGGTATAAAAGCTCGGAAAGCAGTAAACTTGTACACTTACTTAATAAGAACAACAAAATCCGATTGAAGTTTGCTTTAACATAGTTATCAAATAACTTATTTGATTTTCTGTTATATAAAACAACAATTTCATAGGTAAGGTTCTAATACTGTAAACGTAAGACTCGGTGAGCAATGTTGATGTAATTCACGGCGATAATATCAAAGAAAGTGACTATGTATGTATGACTTGTGGTTGAGAAGTGACGGCTTGCTCGAAAAGTTATTGCCACAATCAATATAGTAAAACTTTAATTACCTTTAAATTTTATTGAGATTGCAAGATAAGTGTACTGTCATGTGTTTGAAACAGTGTTTACACATTGTACATTGCACTATCACTATCCCTATTCATATCCTAAATTTCAAAATAAATTCAACAATTTTGAAGTTGGAATTTTTTTTGTACCTATGTCAAAACTCGTAAAATAAACAATTTTGTATTTAATATTGAATTTTGCTCTTAAATACAAATTATATTAACGCAACGAAAAATTTATTATCAATACATTAACGAGGACTATTATCGTAAAACTGCCTTTTATTATTGTAATTGCACCCGTAACGCCATATAAATAGCACTTATTTGATTAAAGCGTGTTTTACCTTAGGATATGTTTTTTTGGGAAAAATTAGCATATATCACTGAACGAGCATTCAACTGTCTCCAGACCAAAGTTCACTTCGATCCATTGCTCCGTTTTGACGTGAAAGAAAGACAAACGGACACTTCCGCATTACAATGATAATAAAAATTGATTGATATTATTTGACAAACTGATAAATTAAAAAAAACCTTATTGAATAATATTTGAATTTATTAATGAGTTGATGGCAATAACTTTTCAATGAACAGGAGTTCCCGAAGGATTATAAGACGGCGAATATATGTAATTGTGCAATGTTGTATATATGATAATAAAAGGGCAATTTCCAAAGAAATATTTAGATAATTGGCTGGAGACGAAGCTAAATGTACATATGTTATGTTGTATATTAAAACTGTAAGTACATACATTGACATAAAACTAATTGATAAATTATTGTGTTTTGTTGTACATAATATAGAAACAAAACCGAGTAGGTACCTACTGATAACCGAACGATTTATGGAAATTAACTGATTTAATATATTGGCTTTGCCTTGATCAATTGTCAACAAATTGAAGTAAATAATAGTCCACTAATATCATCGTGACAAAATAATAGATGACTCTTAATATGTTACTGAAAAGAAAGGCAACATTCCTCGACAATTTCTTAGAGATTTACTACAACTATCAGTATTATGTGATATGCCTGTTAATTATAGATTAATCTCTGTAATATATCATATCGAAATCGCAATCATTTGTCCTTTTGTACCGGTAGAACTGTCGGGATAAAGGGGTTCATTAAAAGTTTCATTAAAAGATACATATTTATCTGGCCGTGTTCAATTATCAATATAATGTTTAACCTATCGTTTTGCAAGAAGGATTCCAAAGTTTCCAAACGGAAATCAACGAAAAATTATATCATATTTTTGCTGACTATACATAGCTTTTAGAACTAACATTACGTGTTACAAAGAAGGATTTATCGATAAACCCCGGAAAACAATAATTCCTTATTTAACACATATGTAACTGATATAATAAAACTCTACGACTTCAGCGTAGTTTTTGTTAGAAATAACAAACAGTTCCCATAAATGCCCTCAATACTGAATGATGGCGACATATGTGTATGACTTGTAATAAGCAAGCAATTTTAATTTAATCAAGGATGGAATTAAGAAATCGCAAGTTACTTACATTACTTTAATTTGCTCTTAAAATTATATTCCTACAGTAACCGGCTCAAAAGGACTTTAATGTGACAAAAATCTTTTGAATAAATAGAAGCAAAACCCACCACAATTAACCAAACAGCATCAACTAATGAATTTTTAACATCCTTTGCACCTTCGTCCCTAAAATTATCTTGATACTTTTATCTTCCTTCTATTTCCGTCAATGTCTTTTCTCTCCTTAGCTACTCTTTTTACATAACTCTAGCGATTTTTATCTTCTTCATATCTCTTCTTCCATACTTCCCTTCCATCTATCCTGTGTCTTTCCCTTTCTCTCATTTCTTCCTCTCTGTACTTTCTGCTCCTTTCGTCTATTCCATTTATTCCTACCTTCAAACATGTATTTCTCCCCTTCAGATCACTCTTCTCTTCCATCACTTCTACCTATCCTAAAGATGTTTTCTTTCTTATGAAAACTTAACTTATTCACTAAGGTGCTAATCTAAGTATATTATACAACAACATAAAAACAACAAAATCGAAATTCACGATGTAAAGTCTTCCTCACTAATAATAATTTACTTGTAAATAATGACAACGTGGCCTAAGTTTAGGATAAGTTCACATTTTACACTGGTCAAAATGTTAAATAAAAAATGTAGATAAGGCAAAGATTCTGCATTAGCATATAACTTTATCGTCATAAGTGACATGTAAATAATTGTATCGTATTGGTTTACATAAAAACATGCAAGCACTCAATTATAAAGGTGTAAATTTTAAATGTATAGGTAACATCAATAAAATTCAAACTTAAAGAATTTTGAACTCAACACCTAAATACTAATTTATTTATGACATCATCATAATAAAATCCTCATGTAATGCTCAGTGTTATGATATTGCAAATAATAATTAATTACCCACTGTTTATACTATTTACAGATAAAACTCGTAATCTGAATGAGTTTTTATTACTTCTAGTGAGTATAGAAATGCGTAGAAAAATAAATCACTTTCGAAAAGAACTATTTTTGCAATATACGAGTACCATAAAAGGTTATAAAAATCTTCGATTATTTATTTGTTTTTAGGAAGTCCATGTATCTTTATATGCATAAATTATATCTGCTCTGACACCTTACGAATGTAGCTAATTGACACGCGATTTTTGACTCGAATACATTATGCGTTTTATTATAAGGTTTTAAATTTGTTATTCGTGGTTTCATATGTATCTATGTATATCTGCACCTATATATATATATTTTGTTATTTTAAATTACATTTAGGATTGTTATTTAGAAATACAAAAATTTTGGGTACATATGAGGAAAATTTCCATTATTATCAACTCAGTCTCAATATTTTACAGTAGTTATTAATAGTTGTCCTATATTAATAATTGATTTGATATAGTTTTTATAAATAAAAACAAGTCCTAGATTAGATGAAGATATTTTTTCAAAAAAATTAAAATTTATAAAAAAAGATCAAAACACGAAATTACAAAAATAGTTAATTTCCTTAAATTATCTTTCCTATGTAAATAGTTACTACGATGTTTCATTATAACATAGATGAATGCTTAGCTCATACCAACTGTAAATGTATTATGTAAAAAGATTAAAAGCGAAGTTTTTTATTCTTTTAAAAAAATAAAAGTCTACAAAAAATACAAAAAAACGCAAAAATACAAAAACAGTTACTTTCCTTAAATCTTTTACTTTTGTAAATAGTTTATATAAATATTACTCTTAAAATAATGATTTTGATTATAAAATTGAGTTGATTTTACTTTTAATTTAAAAAAAACAAAAACAACACAAACATACAAAAATAATTACTTTCCTTCAATTTGTTACTTTTATACTTAGTTAACAAATTTTTATATTACCATAAGAAATATGAAATAACAAAAATAAAACAAAAAACATGAACCTACAAAAAATAGTTACTTTCGTTTCATTTTGCTTTTGTAAACAGGTGATATATGTATAAGTTGTTAATAACATCTACGAGTATGATTATGATGATGTGGATGATTGAATAACTGTTGAGCAAAATTTTCATGATTATAAAATAATAATGAATGAAGATAACTAATAAAAACCTACCAAAACTAGTTACTTTTCAACAATTTGTGCGTTTATGTATAATTTACCTGAAAAATTTGTGCGACCGTGAAGCAGACCAATATGTTTCTAAATCACTTTTATCAAAATCAAAACAATCGTTTGTATTGCCGTGCGAACAAAAAATACAAATTCCGTTTAATTACAAGTATAAAATGATTAATAGGTAACTATGTTTAAGAAAATGATTAAATGAGCAAAATTATAATTTAAATTCTTAATAGGATAATAAAACGTAAAAACTGAGCGCACCAAATAACTGTGATAATTTCGCTCGGCATGTTTGGTTCAGAAGTAGGTTGAAATCTGAGGAAATTGGGCATCAATGACTGACAAAATAAATATTCATCCTTGTACACGATGAGATATAAATTATATTACATTCAGGCACTGGTTATGGTATTTATACAGAATATAATTAATACGAAGCGAATTATATGTATATTAATCAACAAAATAATATAACGTTATATATAAAGTTTATCTAAGTAATCGAGTCTTTTAAGTCAATAATATAAAATGATTAGTTCAGGAAAATACTACAAAAACGAAAGCCGACTTTTTGGATAGTAACGTCTTTTCTTCAAAATATGTGTTACTACAGCACTTAGAATTAAATTTAATCCTATCCTCATTCAGGTTAAACGAAAATCTTGTTTACACCGTGAACATATAAAGTTGAAGACATTTAACTTAGTTAAGAACATTACGCACTATTTCTTATAAAATATTAGTATGGAAAATCTGTTCGGAAAATTATTAGGTTGTATGTACGACAACACAATGCAATCAAATTTTTATTCAAAACATTACAGATATCACCGTATACTTTGCTGTTATTATAAATGAAATTATATATTTTTGGTAACAATACAAATCAAATTTTATTTCAATATTAATCATATCGTACCTATATCATAACATCGAATGTAATAAATCATTGATCAGTCAATAGCCATTGATATGTCCCTCAGAGACGTCTAGTACCTAGCCATTTTTAGTAGGCGGATACTAATTCTGAAAAGATAAAAAAGACATTCAAAATAAAGTATAATTGTCGAATACGTCATTAGTAAGTGTAATCTTTGTTAGGTATTTTAATTTGCAGAAATAATAATCGATAGCATACCTAATAAAATATGACTGAAACAAACCAAATAAAAATAACACTTGCCAAAATTTTAAACGCGAGCGGGAAATTTTTCCTTCTTGTTAATTATGAGAAAAGCATTTTATTGATTTACTTCAAATGCAACATATAAGAACGTAGTTTATTTATGACATCAATCTCTATTCGTACTATTAAAATGCGAAATAAAGAGAAAAGTACCATTAAGAGGTGTTAGCTAATTTTCTGCCACCAAAAAAGTTAATTTACCGTTTAACTTAAATTCTGACTTTTAAAATCTCAAGTAATATATATCGCTCCAGGAACACGCTTAAATTAAAAACTACGTCATTTTTTCAACAATGCAAGTCATTACGAGTAATACATTTTACAAAAATAGGATAATTGTAATTTTGTACTGAATAATGTTTCATTGATAATAGATGTAATAATATAGGTAACATACCACAATACCTCTGATGTATTTAACTATCTGTCAGTGTACAATAGACAGTACCCATAAATACCCGAAATAAATAAATGTAATAGTGGGATTTCCCACACGGATATAGATTAATTACGATTACTATCAAAATCTATGTATAAAGTATTAAAAATGTTTATATTTATAACTCGTAATTACGTTCCTAATGATAGTGACACAACTTAAAAGTAAACTAGTATTCATGTAACACATTTTTTTTAGAGTTAATTCATTCAACAAAACGTACAAACATTTATTCATATGAAGTGATAGAACTATGAAGGACATTGATATAACAGTGGTTTGTAGAAACTGTTAATTTAAGCACAGTAGAAAATCTACATGGATAATTCATTTAGAATGACCATGTCAAGAATAGCTACTATTATTACGTCGCAAACAAAAAACACAAGTTTACGTCTTTGATCTTAAAATACACAGTAAATGTGCTACCAACATCAATATCACAACGAAAACTTTTACTGATTTGAACGCTATTTCAAGCTCTTTACCATTGATATACAGTTAGTATAAAGTCTTCATGAATAGTTCATGAAGAGTGCCAATGTCAAAAACAGCTAATCATACTAAGTCGCATTGAAAACAGAAAAGTCTTTGGTCTTTGAAACGCACAATAAATATAATAGCAACATCAATGATAATACCAAAACTTTTACTGATTTGAAAGCGACTTCATACATATTTTTCATAGATGGTTTGTATAAAATCTATATGAATTATTCATGAAGTATAACAGTATCAACAACAGCAATGTTACTAGGATGCGTTCAAAAAAGGAAAGTTTACGTCTTTGGCCTTAGAAACACGCATTAAATGTGCTACGAACATCAGTAGTACAACGAAAACTTTTACTGATTTGAACGCTATTTCAAGCTCTTAACCATAATATACAGTTAATATAAAATCTCCATGAATAGTTCATGAAGAGTGTCAATGTCAAAAACAGCTAGTAATACTAAGTCGCATTGAAAACAGAAAAGTTTACTACTTCGGTCTTTTGAAACGCACAATAAACCACCATCAATAACACAACCAAAACTTTTACTGATTTTAATGCGACTTCAAGCGCTTTTCCATACACGGTTGGTAGGAAATCTGCATGAATTATTCATGGAGTATGACGATATCATTAACAGCTAATGTTACTAGGTTGCGTTCAAAAAAGACAAGTTTACGTCTTTGATCTCAAAAACATGCATTAATGTGCTACCAACATTAATAACACCACGAAAACTGTTACTGATTTGAATGCTATTTCAAGCTATTTACCATAATATACGGTTAGTATAAAATCTTCATGAACAGTTCATGAAGAGTGCCAATGTCAAAAACAGCTAATGATACTAAGTCGCATTTAAAACAGAAAAGTTTACGACTTTGGTCTTTTGAAACGCACAATAAACCAACATCATTAACACAACCAAAACTTTTACTGATTTTAATGCGACTTCAAGTGCTTTTTCATACACGGTTGGTAGAAAATCTGCATGAATTATTCATGGAGTATGACGATATCATTAACAGCTAATGTTACTAAATTGCGTTCAAAAACGTCAAGTTAACGTCTTTGATCTTAAAAACACCCAGTAAATGTGCTACCAACATCAATAACACAATGAAAACTTTGAGTTAAATGTAATTTTAAGGGCTTTCCAATATACTCAACGTGAATACTTTCTGAGCTATTAACGTATCCATAACTGCCAAGGTATTATAAGTTGTGATCAAAAGAGCTTTGCATTTTTGTTTTTATAAAAAAACAGTATGTAAATCATTATCAATGTAATTAATAATCAGCTGAGTACCAAAACGTCATTGAAATTAATGGAAACAAGGATTGCAAATATTGCCTAAAGTTAAAGTAACTAAAGTGTAATTTTATTTTCACTTTATAAGCCTTAAACTAAAATAGCGTTATGGTTAGGTACTGTCTAATGTAAAAACAAAACAAAATATGTGATTGGATCAAATTAATGAATATTATTAGGTATATTGATAATAACCATTAATATGAGTTGTTACATTGTTTTTGATGTGTTTCAGTTTCTCAATATTCGAATTAAAAATTTTTTTGCTTAATTTTTCAATAATTAATTTTGTTGTTTCTCTAGATTAAGGTGTGACGTGGAAGTGAATAATGTGGTTCATTAGGTTATGAGAAATAATGTTTATATAAAAGAAAATGTGATATAAATTTCGAGTACTATACCTTATTGTTTTTACAAATAATAACAACGCTACATCCCAACCGAACCCGCTAAGCGGCGATCGGTCCGGACATTGGAGACAAGCGCTAACAGAGTGCATTGGTACGAAAGGGTGGAAGAGATACTTATCTTATGATATGAAGGGATCTTACTACAGTAAACCATATTTATAAGGATGTCTGTTGAGGCTTTTCTTTTCGAGTGTGCCTGTTTGAAGTCTAACTAGCATGGAGCCCTAACCAGGTACGTCTTTGTAACTCATTAATATCGTTGTTTATTATCTTACAACTCATACAGTAATATGCTAAGTGGGATACCGTATCAGTTTATTCTCAATGATTCACTAGTTTGAACAAAATTTCTATGAATCTAAATAACCTTACGGTTACAATGTGTCAGGAAAAATTAAGTGATTATCCCTGTAGGTAGTAGCGGAAAAGACTACTAGCTATCAACAATGCGTATTAATCTACAAAGTGTAATATACTCGTAAATTAGATCTGCTGACGGGAGTATACATAGTTTACGTGTGTTTAAAGTGTCATTTAAAACAAATTCTATCGTACCATGCACTTGTAACGACAAAACCTGTTACTCTATTACTGCTCCTGCTTGCAACATACACATTTATGTCTATTGTAAGGCTCCGGATGCTATTCTAATAATTATGAATTACAGTCAGATAAGAATGAAGTATTACCAATTAGAATACGTGTATAAGTATAATAAAAATGTCATAAATACGCGAAGCTTAGTACGTAAATGCCCCATAATTGTACATTTCGGGCGAGTCTAGCAATCGATAACCAAAAAATCTATAATAGAAGTAGAAGCGTGGAATGAACGTTGAAAAGTGAACCTCTTATGCTGTTTTTACTACAAAAAATACATATTAAATGATAATGTTTCACCGAAAATATATGAAACATTAATATTATCATTAACAAATGCTTTATGTTATACCTGTAAAAATCAATTGTAATAATACAAATTAATTAATTCGTATAAAATACACAATACAGACATAGTTAAATGTAATTATATAATGCATCGTGCCGTTTAATAGTAAGAATGTTCGTCGAAACGCAAATTTACCACACATATGACATATTGATCGAAATATCAAAAATTGGTGTTTAATTTAAATGTACAAATGGCAAATGGCAGCAATATATTTGTTGGTAAAATTTTGTTTTCGCAATATGCCAGCGGTTGACCGGCTTTTATTCAATACCTCAGTCCAATAATCGAAACACAGCAAAGTCCATATTGCAGGCATGCGGTCATGCTGAAAATCACGATCGCACGCATACATACTCTTACGAGCTCGTTCGCATGTAAGCTTACGGGCGTGCATGCGAACATGCGTACGGACAATGTGACACTAATAACTGTCACTATAGGAGAGAGAAAAAGAGAAGCTATGAAAATTGTTATATTTGCAATCAAGTATTCGACAATTGTTATAATAACGTTGAATACTTGATTGGATCGCTTAAAAGATACCGTGACACGGATGACCCCTTAAATCTAATCCTGAATTGGACCTGAGCACTTTCTGTAATAGCTACAACATAAGTATTTTTTCTTTTATCTATCTCCCTACACATTTATTGAAAGATAACATATGTAATATATCACTTCGTTTATTGAAATAACGTGTGAATTATGTACATGAAAGGAATTTAATTACAAATGTTCACAGGTATTGTTTATATGACGTCATTGATATGTACGTTTAGTAACATCCGTATAAGAGGTGACTGATTCGGTAAAATATCGTTCAAACCTCGTCATAGTGATTTAATTTTGTACTCATAATGTAAATACGTATTAAATATATATATGCTATACCTACGTTTTGTCATGGCGCGGGAACAGCTTAATCTCCAGATCCCTCTGGGAGGGATCCTCGCCCATAACTGGCAAAGGGCATGTGCTTGTAAATATAAATAATTTGTGAATCGCGCAATTTGAAAAGATTGGAAGAACTAGCTGAAATATAAATGAAATTTGTGGAGTATGTATAATTTTGTGGGACATTGCCAGGAAATCATAGTTTCAGAGCGTTGGAATAAATAGGATTGCATTGTGTGATACAAGGAAGGTATGGACGTCCGTCACCGTTTCACTCAGCAAATACCGAATTACAAATGTAATCAGGTAATCACAAAAATTCCGCTTCAATAATAGTCAATTTCTAAAGTAATCACAAAATATCCCCTTCAATCAACAGCGAATTTCTAAAGTAATCACAAAAATCCGCTTCAATTAATATCGAATTTAAAATCAAAAAATAATGCAAAACTATGGGTAGGTACTCGTATATTTGAGCCAAAATAAACTTATGCGTTTCCCTGTTACAGTATTAACAATTATGCTTATAACAATATTTTCCAATTTATCAAAAGCTCCAATAGTTTTTCGTATTGTACTGAAATTATCTACGATCTATAATAATATCAAGCATAGGTGGAAGCTAAGCATGTCAAACGTATAGTAGTAAGTTATTATCAATAGTAACAACATTATTTTAGCAAAACAAAAATATGATTGTATTTTCATGTACCTAATGATGGGTAATGTTGTTATGGAGCATTTGAAATCTGTCTTCTTGGTATCACCATATGTTGGGATATAAATAGAAACTTTGGTGTAAAAATTGATATCTAGGACGTCTAACTTTGTAAAAGTATTTGTATGTACACTCGTGAGCTGATTATCGTGATAGACGTGTAAATTGCAGAAAGAAATGAAACGGGATAAAATCCACAATAGTATATGGAATATTGTAAGCAACCCCATGACACATGGGAACAATGTTAAACATTGCCTGTACATTTAAATGATCGGTCAGTCACAGCATGCTCAGCGAAATGTAGTGAAAACGCGCCGTCTAAATTCATATTGTATATATAGTGTTACATATGAATGAAATGTGTGTTTATTATACTATAACGGAGTGAATGGTATGATTGCAAGGGATGTAATGTAAATAGTTTTTCATTGGTGGGAGAATCGCTGCTGAAGTACCACCGTCACACGTACTGCCGCAGTGATGCGGTGAGTTTCGTGTGATAACCAGAGTTACTAGCAATCGAGGCGTTCCTGCTGTGTCCTCGGGTAGTGGCGAATTTACAGCCAGCCTTATATGACGCTGACTGGTTTGGCACTCTAACATAGGCCTAAGATGCGAGTATTCAAATACTTGCTTTTGTAATTAGGCTGGTTACAAATGAGTGAACTGCAGTAGTCCCTTCTTACAGTTGGCCTGCACGATCACTCGCCACTTTTGCGTATACAAACTAATGGGAAGATTCCCTTAAAATGTATTTATAAGCGTGTCTGTGTGTGTTTCATCGCGCGACTTGTGTGGACGTGTGTTTGATTGAGTACGAATGCGGGTATGTGTGTGTGTGTTTGCGTATGTTATATAGTACAATTTACAGTATTATCCAACCAATCCACTACCTCATACGATACCAGCTCTTCATGCGAGCCAAGGAGATGCAATTTCATAAAATAAAATTACATTCAATTCTTCACCCTGACCTAATGCGTATGCGGACAGCAGAAAATTCGACAATCTTCTTGGCAAATAATATTGCACTGTCAAAACTATAGTTTAAAGAGACTTTAACGCAACCCTTTTACACTACCTACCTATTGAAACTGAAAGCGAACTATCATGTTACAAAGGAAATAAGAAACAACCGGAGTATGAAAATGTATGATAACGAATGAACGAATGATTTGATTTGAGGTAAGCAAGTACCACGTGCCACGAGAGTAGAAAAAAGAATAAATGTGTGTCCGTATTTTATATATGTATATTTATGATATATGTGCTTTTTATTGTGAACCTATCTCTGAAATGTCAGTACATAATAGCTGTAAGCTTTATGAATGTAAAATTCAACATAACGTTAACTTTGGCTTAATGTGCACGGCGAAATTGGGCGACGAACAGCCGGCTTACGGAAAACGGATGTATTTTATTATGAATAGATTTATATAAAATGGCGACTTATGCTGTATCTATTTGGCTAAATAAATTTACTGTCTCTGTATTTGATGTTTTATTTATTGTTCCTAACTGAACCCAAAATACTCAATATTGTAGACATCATAAAAGTTGATATCGACACACACGATAAGCTACCACTATTTAAAACTATGTAATGAAGCAACGTAAATATGATCCATATTAATCTTGATCCCTGATTCATAGGAACATAATAAATAAATACATACATTTGTTCTTAAATAAAAATAAATAAATACACGACATACAATGAAATTTATTTGAATCTCAAATTAAAAATACAATGATAAGCGTAAATAATGGTAGATGCTGTAGATTTTATAAAACGATAATGCGAAATTACTTTGTTTTAACAAAAATAAATATTATTTTAATCAATTCGATAATAATACAATACTTTAAAGAGCACTTGCGCAGACATTGTTTTGTAGGAACTTAACTATAAAAATGACAATGTAATATTGGATATGACATCATAGCACGATGAAACAAACGAAGACTTAGATGTGCAATATTGATTTGGATTAATGAAATGGCAAGAAACCCAACTGTAATCAATCAATTAACGACATTCATACGTCACTAATAATTACGTTTTTTCTACGTCTGAGCACGTAAAGACCCGTACACATAGATATTTCAATACTTGCTCAAAATACGCAACAATAGTAACAAAGTGAATACATTTGAATCTGTTAGAAGCCTTCTTAAGGGTTACAGTTTTGAAGAGCTGTCACCATTGCTTCTCGGGTTCTAAAGTAGGAACGACGCTGAAACTTAAAACGTTCAATAGCTTTCGAGAATAGTAACGCATTTGCGACTGATTTTAAATCCTGTTCCGATTGGTATGTTCATATGTGTATGCATATTAAATTGCGACCAACAGATCAGGTCGCCTGTGTGCCCATTTATTATTCTGTTAGATAAAAAATTGTTACAATGTATACTATTTACCCTATTGCACGTGATGGAAGTTAGATAAGTTATAAATAGTTTTTCGTTCAAAGTAGGTATATGTAACATGAAAAAATAGTCGAGTCGAGTATGAAAATGAGAATAGTTTTGAGAGCATATTTATAGAGATCATTTTGACAGACATTGCTTAAAAATCAAACTCAAGCTCACGTTGGATGCGCTCTCGTGCTGTAAATCGCAACAGACGTAAATCCAATTACTTATCCTAAAATTACAATTAATTACTATTTATAAGCGTATTTCGGTTATAGCTACAGCATTAGCATGTCGATCAAGTTTAATATTAATATTACAAAAATAAATAAAATCAATATCTTTACTGTACAACAACTACGTATAACGCACTATAGGTATATAGGTCGTCTACAACTAATATCACACTAATTCTGTAGCAACATAGAGTTAACGTTTCGAAAACAATCTCAAGTCAGTCAGTAGATTTTCCGCTTAATTACGCAAGATCGTAAACTTTTCCACACTCAAGTCTGCACCGAATAAAAGTATGAAACGAACGCAAGGTCACAATCACTTCTCTAACACCAAGTTAATTACAATCACTACAGACAATTAAAGCTCTTGTTGGATGACAGGCAACCGAAGCCGCGGGATTCGTGTTATTATTTCGCGCATCTATTATAATTTGCATCACATGACGTCATCTCTATTGACGTATGAGAGCACCCGAACTGTTTTATCGCTCGTTCCGTACGCTCGCTAAAACGCACCGGTCACTATAAACGCATGTACCTAAGCAACGGGTAACAACACTTATATGTCCGTCCGGTTCTAATGCTTTTCGTTTGTTGCTACTCAATTTGCATCGTCGTAACATCATTCGTGCGCAACGCACTCCTCCGACTCGAGCCTGGTCGGCTAAGCTAGACGGATGAACCGCCCCTGCAGCAGAGGGTCTGTCGCCGAATCGACCTCAGTTGACTCCCACCGGCAAACACTTGCACTGTTTGATCTTCTGCAGTCGCTTCCGTCGGAACGGCGGCGTCTGCCCCGGGCAGCGCAGCGTCACCGTGATCCATATGAACTTCTTCGGCTTGCAAAACGAGCAAGACTTAAAGGCAGGCGGTGGACGCTCGTCGTTGCCGTCGCGGCGCCGCGGGCCCCTCGGTATATAAAACGAGTTGCACTGTCCGTAACAAAACTTATTAATCACAGTTGTCGGTACACAGCCCGGTTCGCGTATCTTCTGGACCAACGGCTCCGTCTTACACCAGTCCTCCTTGAGATACTCCTTTTTGGTAACCACTAACGCGTTCTTGGAAGACTTCAAAATGTTACGGTAATCGATCCCGGCGGGCAACTCTGTGACGTCTTCTTGCTCCGGTGCCGACACCACCATCGTTTCGGAGCTGCCCTCCCCGAGTTCGTTTCTTTGGACGTAAGACGAACCAGACGCCTGTTCGGTCCGTCTGCGCGCCGCCAACATTTTTTCAACTTGATCCGTGTCGATAATGTCTAAAATCGAATCGGTCGGCGTGAACGGTCTCTTATTCCCGACGCCGGCACTAACACCGCACGCTGCCAAGAGTGCAGCGGCGAATATCCACACGCACGATTTCGATAAATTCTCCATCTGCAACGAATTGTTGGATAGTAAATATAATGACGCTCGAATAAATTTGCGTGCGAAGCGAGGCAACTTTAAACGTTGTAGGCTCGAAACGAGAGGAAGTCGTAGGCTTAACTCACGTTGTATCGCGAGACGAGGGCCAGCGTGTCGTAGGCAGTGCGTCGGTGTGAGTGGTCCGCGAGCGGCGCGCAGTGCGTGTGCGCAGGGCCGGCCGGCGAGGCGGTAATGAGCGCGAACGCTCAATGGACCGCCGCTCAATGAACGAGATGACTCACAGTCTCACACACCGCGCCTCCACCACAGAACCGTTACTATCAGCGCTTTTTGCAGAGCGGACACCCCGCACGTGTTTCAGATTACATTGTTGACGACGCCGTCTAAGATCTTTATTGTCGGCTTAAACAAAACAACGACGGTGATCACACAAACATCTGTTTACAACCATTTGTGCTGAGATTTGTTGGAGATAAGGAGTTTACAGAATGTAATATTAAAAGACTGTTAAAACAAAACGCCGCAAGATAAGAATTTTGCTTACAATTGTTTTCACAATGTTTCTCGTACAGTACTCATATAGTAATTTTAACATTCTTAAGTAGGTACATTTTTCTTTAGTCATCTGTAGTCATTTATAACGTACACATACATACTGTCACGCCAGGTCTCTAACGGGGTAGACAGAAAGCAACGAGTGCCATATATCTCTGTCCTTACAAATCTGCCGTGCTTCATCTACATTATCACTCTCTTTATGCACACGCACAAGTAACTGTAAATGAAAAAAAAGGTGGTATTTTAGGGCAAAATCAATGAAAACCTATCAGTGGGAGTGATTTCTTTGTCTGCGTAAAAGTGCGATTCAACAAGGATAACTCTTTAAGCGGGACTCCTTGTCTCGGAGAGGCCAGTCGCGTGTAGGCATATAAGGTGCGTGCAACAATGTCGCAGTGTTTGGCGGCGGCGAGGTTGCGGAGAGATTTTCTCACCTATCGCCGGCGCCGGGCGAGGCAGGCGCCGGCGCAGATGGCGCAGTCCCGGCATCGTTGCCGCCCAGCCGCTTCCCACAATGCCCATACAAACATACCATAGAGATGTACTTATATAAATACGTACGTACACCAATATTTACACAAACATGTTATATCTCTTATATGTATATATGTTGGAGATACTAACACTACTACTAAGTACTAGTACTAAGTTTGTAATGTCTTATAAAAATTGTATAAATAAATACTTATATATGTATATCTGACTCGAACCTCCCCCATCCTCATCATAATATTCTGTACACACGAATGTACATATTACCTATAGCTATCTGTCCTATTTTGAAATAAATAACTGCATAGCTTTCGATATGTAAAGACGCTAAGAAGCTACAATACTATATTTGTAGTAGCTGAAAGTACGTAGGTATTTCAGATTTTTTAAAATAAAATATGTTATTTTTTTTAGTTCATTCATTATAAAACAGCAATGGAATAATATTGTTTTTAGAACGCCAATCTTGTTTGCCAATAATGTTTATCAATTAAATAAATAAAAAAATCATATTTAATTTATTATTTTAAAATCCTCCAATAAAAATTTAAGCATGTAAAATTTCTTTCGTATTAAGTTGCTGTAATTACGGTAATGTAAAATTACATAATACTACCACGGTACTGGCGTCTAACAATAAATCAAACTCGCATCACTAAAATATAAAACAAAGCCTCCGAAGCCCGACTGTGGGCGACGAGTGGGCGAGCTCAATTGCATTTTTACAAAGTGTTGTTAATACCGTTCTGGATTGTATAAACCAATATTAGTTAAGATTAACAAATATTCATAAAGATTATAAATATGATATCTTATGTATAATTGTTATGTAGGTTATGTTATATTGATATATAGTTATATAATTCCATCCCTTTAATTTTTCCTATAACATAATCTGTGATTACACAAAAAAATATTATAAAGAAAAAACGTTTCTTTGGCAACAACTGACTTAAGGCTATGTACAGTTTAAGTAGGATAAACAAAAGGAAAAACAAAAGTTAACACATACTCGTATATAATATGTAACAGTGTGTTGAAAAATTTTATTTGTGTGTTGAGAAATTACACGATATTAATTTATTTATATTAAATTATTCCAGTCATGCTATAAAATACCTACTATATTAAAAATGTACATTAATGAAGCAACAACTACTTAAAGAAATCAAGGTTAGATATATTTTTGACAAAGAATTGAGAATAAATAATTCGATCGAATAAAAATATTCCTACTATTCATAATATCGATACCTACTAATTGAAAGATAAATCTAAATTTACATAGCCATGCGAGAATAAATGATTCTATCTGTAATGTAGGTATAGGATAACTGTACTTTTTAGTAATATTTCCCTATTTATTTCATTAATAACATAAACTATAGTTACGTGAACTATGAGAGATTGATTGAAAAAACCCTTTATTTGTGTTACGTTGTATGCTTACGTAGATCGAGAAATGTGCGTCTTTATGGTTTCCTATGTAGAAATTTCATTCATATCCCAGGAAACCCAAACAGAATTACACAACAGTCACTATTCACTATTCACTTTCCTCTTATTAAAACTAAACGCTGTAAAGCAAATGGAATATACGAGAAATAGAGACATAATGGGACGAGAATTTTGAAGATTTCTTTTAATACTTTATTTCGAATAAATAGATTTATCGGAATTTGCTTGCGATTTGTTTTTTTTTCTCTCTCGTTTCTGATTCAGACATACATATAAAGAGCGAAATATTTACGTACGTTTGTTTCACAGAAAACTTTTCAAATGTAGAGTCAATAGCCATCTAATAGGCAGGCATGCTATATCGTGGCCACACCGTCGCTTGCCATTAGATAAGACTGCGACCATATGCTAGCCTGTTTCAAATGAAAAAAAGGCCCTAAAATGAGGCTGTTAATAACTAAGTTTTGAGAGGATTAAATAAATAAATAACTGGGGACAATTCCACACACGGCTGTCTGCTCCCAAATTAGGTAATTTAATGCCTGTGTTATGGTGACTGGACAGCTGATAAATATACATATATACATACGATATAGTACTTATATAGATATTTTTATTACGCCGAGACACAGAACAAACAAATGTACTCATCACACAAATGTTTGTCCTGGGTGGCAATCGAACGCGCGACCTCCGGTTTTGCAGTCAGGGTCACTAACCACTCGACCAAGAAGCCAGTCGATTAATGGATAAGTTTTGAAAAAGGAAAATAAAACGTGCAATGGAAATGAACAGACGGTATTTCTAAAGAAATTGCTAAATTAGGTCCAATCGGAAGACTGGATAAAATAGAATAAAATAAGAAAAGAATTCGTTCGGACTAGCTCGAATTTTCTAAGAATACGTGATTTAACTGTCCATTCATTTTTACAATATCAGGTTGGTGTGGCGCAAGAATCACGGGCCCGGAGGAAGTTCTTTGTGAGCGTAGTTTTTTTCTTACAAAATAGGGGCGCTTAAGGCGTCCAAGGAATTTCATTCATCAGCATTCATTCAGTTTGTTTTGTTCACGATATAAAAAAAAACTATAATATCCGTCACACCCTGAGCGACATGCCGTCTACTTCGTTAGTTGGTATACAGCGTGCTGTTTTATTGTTATGAACTTGTGTTAAATGGTCAATGCAGTGACCATCATCAGAACACCAGCTGTTATATTGTTCCATAGTTGGGTACAGGTTTTCTTTGGGTATGAAAACATAAGTAAGACCATCTGTCAATTTAACTTAGGCATACGCGTTTCAAAACACTATGAAGATCTATAATCTAAGTAAGTTTCCTCTAGACTATTTTTTTTAGTAAATTATATTAATCTTTTTTCATATTGAATTTCATAATATATGAAAGTGTATGTGATATCGGGTACATATTATTCCCGAATGGAATCCTAATTCGGAGCTGTAACGAATTTCCTTACATTAAATACAACAAATACCGAATACAATATAAACGTGCCATAGCGAATAACTGAACAAACATTTAACATAATTTATGAGCATACAATTTTATAGAGCACGTTTTTTTTTAATTTCCATTAGTTTTAATAATATGTGATAAATTTTAAAAAAAGTATCCACCTGTATAGTGGCGTTAAGATTCGGCATACCTTCGTTTACCGAACTGTCACAAACGCAGGTAACCGATAAAGAAACGCCGACCGCTTCTAAGAATTAATGATATAACACATTTTGTTATATTTTTTATGTATATAAATGAGTTAAGGTTGAACGTTATATTTTTATAGCCACGATGAGTCTCATTCGTTACACGATTAAATTTATTAGGACCTTAACAAAGATGACAGGAACTCATATTTATGAGATTACAAATTGTTAATATTTTAAAGTTTAATCTCATGAAATTATGTGAATATAAAAGTCGACTAAGTATATGTATTAAAACATTTTTTTATTATACTTTATATCATTTATTTGAAAGAAAATAGAGTATCTGAAAGATAAATAATAGTAACATTAGTAATATATGTATGTATCTACATTGAAAAATTTCACACATTATCTAGTTTCAAATTAGGTAAGTAAATGCTTTTGTGGTAACCAGACTTCATTACCTATAAACAAATGTTTGTCCTGGGTAGGAATCGAACTCACGACCTCCGCCAGTAAACCAACGGGCCACCTATAATCCAGAGTGAATATATTTCGGATTTGTGTACGGACTCAGCCATCTATCATCAGAAATGCTCACGACAATAAGGAAGTAGCGCGTTCACATTAAATTTATAGATGTACGTACGTACGAGTATAATATTGCACAATTCGTGCCGATCTATACAACCCGTCTGCCCGGGATGCATCTCCATTGCGCATGCCTATACAATTCGTCTGCATTGCAACTGGTGGATACCGCGCAACCCCACTGGGAGCCACGCGCATCGACCAAGAGGATGGGATAGTATGAATGCAATTAATTTACACTAAATAAGTTTGTGTAGCATCCCCCCGCGGTGGTTATGGGAAATGTTTCAATTGTATATACATTGTATATACAAGGTTTTGTATCAAAACATAATGCGTAAGGGTGTGCAAGGTGGAAAGTTCCATGAATAAAGGATTGAACATTTAGCAAACGAAAAGAAAGATGAAAAGGGGTTCTCAGGACAAGGCAATAGGACAGAAGATTACACTTTTATATTATTCCACTGACGAAAACGCATCTCATGTCATGATAAGAAATAATCCAATAGGAAATTAATAAAACAATTAATGCACATGAAACGTATACCAACAGCAAGAAAAACATAAAAACAGCTCGTAATTCTTTTAATAACGTCATCCATTTTATTGCTCAGCCCAATATAACGTGAGCTACAGTAGAATTTTATTACAAAGCCAACAGCATCCCACATGACAGATAATGCACTTGCATTCCGATGAGTGCATTTCAAATGTTTCGGATCATTTAACTATTCCGTGTGCGTCGGACGGGCGCCACCATTGTTATTCACGTATTCCATCGAATTGTATAGAACTGACAACTCCGCTCATCATTACACTTGATACGATCTCTATAATTACTTAAAATAACAGTAACAGTTACGTAACAGGAAATTAAGAGTTCATACGGGCCTTTCGAATGTCAAGCCGAGGCTAGTGTTTGTATGTTAGCTCATCGCCTAAAATAGGACAATTTCGGTTTTTGTTTTCTTATTTGTGAAGGGCAAAGCAAACGAGCTGGCAGTATCCATAAAGTGGACTTTTTTTTGCACTTAATATCAACCTCGAATAGTTGGTATAAGATTGCCGCTATCAATTAATTTGGCTACTATAATACTAGTGATAACCAAAAGTTAGATGGTTAGTTGAATACTAATTGAATCGTTTAGTACTTATCAGGGTCTAGATTTAGAACAATTTTTGTGATGCGTAAGCCTTTTATTTCTTCGGGCGCATGATGGAAACCGCATGTGTATTATAATCGTATCTTAGGACATTTTCACATACGTCTCACACTCACTCATTCAAGAATTAGGCAAATAACCAGACTGTTGACAAAATACACATGCAACTGTTAAAAGACGTGACGCTTAATTCGCCTGAAATTTCGATTTCCGAGTTATTTAACGGTCGTACAAGCGACGGCGAGGCGCCGCTATTGTTGCCCGGTTGTATAGAATTGTTACGAGATGCACACGATACTGGGAGTATAATCGTCCCATCGCTTTGATCGCCGCAACTTCACATCGAAGCTTCGGCGCCAGCGGTTATGGGAACAACGCACACTACACATCGAACTGAAACTAGGTATTGTTTAGAACTGTTTGAGATTTTAGTTATATGAATATGGATATTTACACGTATTTAATTTGATTGTTTGTTTGAAAATTGTGTATTTTTAGACACATGTTAAAATGCGTATAGGTATAAGATAATTAATTGTCCAAATACAATAATAGCCCCTATGCAATAGTAGATATACATATAATGAATATGTACAAAATTAATAGAAATTTTGGTAACCTGATTTAAAGTACTAGATGTACAGAAACAAAACAACTTAGTCTGTTTTATTTGAGCCTATTTAAAAAATTTATATCAGTAGAATAGAACGTGGTTTTTTACTAGTATAAATATTAAATAAATAAACATTTAATAAAAACTAATTTTAAATATATCGGTATTGAATTTGCCTCACAATAACCAATGATCGACTGTGCGGCTATCCTAAATATATTGTATGTCCTACAAAAAATCCAAACGCAGATGAAGCAAAGCATAACGCCAGGTACACAACCTACAGACATTTAATACGACCAGACGTATAAATCAAACTGGAGGCTCTAACATCTTATGACAGAAAATCCTTTATTATTCACACGGGTCCGAATAAAAAAGGCACAAGAATGAATAGTCCACCGAATACCACACCGCGCGTCGAATAACATTATGGGATTAACCCCACTCCGGTCGTCTCATGAAAGGAACAATTAAGAGGAACGTGATATGTGTAGCAAAAAGTGTCTTAAAAGATTTCGGTACGATACGATTAAAAAATAATTTTCGCGTTGCAGGAGCCCGCTCCAACACCTAATGTGTGCTTCTTAGAAAGGAGTTGTGAATGATTTTTTTGTAAGCATAAATAATCTGGGTTGCAGAATTCTTTTAATTGACAAGTTAACATCCTCAATACACTAGTATTCGTAACCGGAACTTGAATATTTTGGTATTATACGAGTAGTGTAATTGGTGATGTAAGTTAACGCAAATATCTGCAAAGAAGTTAACGCAAATCTGGTTTGATCATCATTACACATAAGTTCCATTAATTTATACGAAATTGGTTTAAATACGATTTCGAACGAAGATGATATTAGTTTAGATACAAGAAATAAATGGATGTTAATAAATTGCTTATTTTATACGCCACCCACAGATCCCCTTTCCTGGCCCTTCGTCAGGACCAAGGGAGTGGAGGCCAGGGAGAACGGCTCATCGAAGCTCCTACTTACTCCTTTACCCCACTTTCCCCAATTCGACAAAAAATGTATTAATTTTGTTTACACCTCTCAATTTATTATCAATTAATACACAGAATTAATAAGAATTGTAGTGAAATTTATTACAATTATGGCATACTTTTTTACAGAAAACGACTTGACCAAAGTTAAAATGCCTGCAAAAAATCATGAATCAAGATGTCCATAGATATCCATAGTTAAAAAACATCATCAATAGATGATTCTTCTATAATCAAGAGCCAGTAGTATTAATCATAGATGTCCATGGACAACAATGATCTCATGCTAGTAAAATTATGCTTGGAGCATATTACATATAAAGCCATACATTTTCTGCATTTAATGAACTGTGTTTTAAGTCCAAAGCTGAATAAATTAAGATTTAACATCACAGGAAATTGTCAATGATAGTGCAACAGACATAACAGAAGCAAAAAAGATACATGAAATAAGATATCTTGATACGCTAATGATATCATAGTATGCAAATGAAAATTTAATTAGTAAACCATATGGAAGTATAAGATAAGAGTATATGATAAGAGATATTTTTAACACAAACATGAATTACTTATAGACAATAATGGCCTTAGTCATCCACTTTATCTCATTTCTGGAAAAGTAACAGGTGAAAAAATAGAATCGCTTTTATTGGAATATCTACTTTAATGGTAATTGTAATTGTATCTACTTTAATAATTGTAACTGGGCGGCGGTTATTCATTCTAGCAAGTGTCACTATTTCTTTCCATCGCGCTATACCGTCTGATAGTATCTTTGGCAATGATCACTATGTCGGTCTGTTGTTTAAAGAGTTCATTTGAGGTCTAGGTTAGAGTATTTCTATATGTACCTAGATGATGTGTCGCTATAATACTTATTTGATGTCTGCCTTAAAATAATTACCCTCTTCTAGGTGGTTTTTTAGAACTACGAGGTATCTTTGTGCAGATCTCGTTACTTACTGCTAATAAACAAAGCTGTTTTTTTCAATCCACATTTGTTTAGCACGATGTAAATGTAATGAAGCGCTTAAAATATGTATAATAAATAGTGTTATTATCATTCTTGTTTTATTTATTATGGTAATCCCACGTGTTATTATTGAATGGATTTTCCATCAAACATATTTACCGTTCGTGTATTGGACATGGGTTTTCACTCAGAATGATCTTCTCATTCTATTAAGACTGTTTTTATACCTTACCAGGAGACAAATATATGAGACACAGACGAAGACGTTCTAACTTTACACTCCTTAGAGGAACCTTACCGGGAAATCTTAAGCCTGCAGGATTCCTGGTGTATATTTTTCCTTTGTATTTGATAGTACATCAATAAAACGCTTAAATACCTAACACACGCTTAAATGTTAGCCGAACTCGTATGTTAGCCGAAGATGTCTTCTATCCAAACCCTACAGACGAAAGCTTCCAGGATTGAAGTATCAACAGGCATTCGAACATGATATTAAAAGAGTACGCCACCGTAACGCTCGTTTAGTTACTATGTTTTGCGAATATTGTAAATTACGTTTAATCACGTAAAGTAGCCAGGTTATCTACAACTTTTTAATTGGGATTTTTAATCAACTTCAATTCAACCTTCTTAATCAGTAAGGTAAAATAAAATATAACTAAAATTCTGATACGCCGCAGTTATTGGACCACAATCTTAATTGATTTGAGAGTAGTTTCTAATTGAAAAACTAATCAATACAACAAGGCTGGTTAAAATTGTCTATTCGAAAATTTCTGTCTAGAAGTCAAAACTAGAGGTCACGTAGACAATAAAACGACAGAATAGACGATTATTTAACTTGTTTGGTGCAATCGACTACATATTTATTTTTAGAAACGTGTGAACAAAGAAGCAATTAACTGACACTAAAAAAGAATGAATTGTTCTAGCATTTTTTAAGTTAACGAATCGAACAACGTGCATTTACAATTTGTTGCCGTGTATCTTTTTTGTCGTGTTCATAACGATTGAGAATAGTAATACCTACGAGTACATACAACTGATAGCAAATATTCGGAGTATGTTACATATTTTATAGAACTTTCCATCGAAGCAGGTTATTTGTGGTCACATGAATAAGTACAAGACCTCGGGGACAAGGATTATAGAATTCATATTATAGCGAAAACTTTATCAGTCACTAACCATGATACTACTAAAGATAATATTAATGACTCGAAAACTATCGAGGGCAACAAAAAAGTATTCTTTTACAGTCAAATTTTTAAAGACATTATTGAACTCTTCTGAATTCTTCATCAAATTTTACAACGACTTAATTTAATTTTTCATTTCACTCATTCAGTAACCAATATCCACTTGGATACACAATAATATGTATAATCAAACCATAATTTTTCACTATTGTAATCAGTATATGCATGGGTAAATTCGTACGCAAAATGTTTTGTTCACATCAGTACACAAAAGGATGAACACTTGTGGTCCCAAACTGGAACCTTGAAGCACACCTACTATTTTTAAACCAATGACAACAACACTGTTGTTGAAGGCCCTCTTACGCAGGACTGCTTTTCATGATCAATTTGCATGGAAGACGCACTGTCACATTACAATGACCAACCAATTTACAGGTGACGCAAACTTAAGAGGTTTTACTGCAATACTACCAAACATAGTTCAGTGACGTAAGCTATAATCGTTTATTGTTATCTTTGTACCGAGTCAACAATTAGACGCAGACCTCATCAATCGTTCGCGATCAATTAATTTCACTTTCGACTAATCAGCAAGTTATTCAACTCATCTATATTCTAAAGATAGAAGGAATTTTGATCTAGCAGACGTACACATAAAGAGATACGTAGGAGTCATACAATAATTCGAACACGATACCTTATTTCATAGTCTGAGTATTCTTATAATCAAATCTTCCTTGGTGTATTATTCACATCGATTAATTTAATGTTCAATTTAATAAAAAGTTAATCAAAACGGCACACAGTATTTCCTAAACCAATTTATATTAAGGTTGAGAATACATTTGTTTTTCTGAAGTCTTATGTATTTGGAGAATGTCAAAGATATTCTATGACTGATTGAATAGACAGCGGATATTGTAAAATTATAATTTTTTGTCTAGACATTTTTTATTTGTTACGAGAATAAATCGACAATCTTAACCCTACCAAAACTCCCATACAATGGTCACCTAAGGCGTGTAAGGAGACGCCGGGATCAATAGTAGGTACTAGAGCTTTAATTTCGGCTTCATTTTACTTAACGTAAATATCATACATATGATATAATATTTAAACGCAACTTGAACTAATATCTGTATAATGCATGCACAGAACATACAAAAAAACAACAACGCAAAAATAAATAAACACACATAAAAAGGCTTATCGCCGGAAAGATATAAACAAAATTATTGAATAAATTTGTATGTTGATGTGATGACAGATTCGAGTGCAGTTACCGATTTAGTCGCGTGACCTCTACACCTCCATTACTTAAAGTTAGTAGGTTGACATTGACAGCAACTCAATAAATATGTCTATTTGATATATTAAGAGCAATCAGACATAGCTAAAAAATGTTAAAATGTATATATAACACTTATAGAGAGACTAGACTAATTAAGATTGTATGCTAAAAAAACAGTCGAAGACCATAAGAAAAGATCCCCCGAGACACGGAACTTCGGGATCAATAAAAATCGTAAGAAGAAATATTAGGAAGAGGCTCACTCTAACTTCCAAAGGATCCTTTCCAAAGCGGACATCCTTTAAAGAAACATATCGCCTGAACCCATTGTCTTTCCACGTTTACTCAAGAGCATCTATAATTACCAGTTAAATGACATTCATTTTGGGAAGTCCAGAGCGATGTAATCCATTAACCTAACCTAACCTAACCATTAATCAAATCGATTGACGACACGAACGACAGTAACGTTTGGTTCGCAAATTGCCACTTTATCAAACACAAAGTGAATTTAATTACTTTAAAAGTGTGTTTTATTTCATATTTGTTCGTAACTTATGTTATGCTGTTTGTATACGGCGACGAGGAGTCATAAAATCTGCATAATTAGTACCTGCTGTCTGTCTGCGTATTAATTCATTATAAACAATTGTCGGTTGAATTATACCCGTAATTTGTATAACCGTGCGCCGGAGCGACCGAACCAACATTAAGTCCTCAGTTCCAATGCTCTTGTGACAATTTTGCATAACAAATAATAGACGAGCCACATGCTTCTCCGCGAATGAATATTAGATGTCATGTTTACTGTTAAATGGCAGCAGATTTATGAACTTGAGCATTTGTAGCTACAGTGGTTTTAAATCTACTATGTACATGTACAAAAAAGTGCAATATTGACATTTTGACATAAATAAATACTTTTCAAATATTAGTTACACTTGTTATTTAAAAGTATCTACTTAGAGTAACTTATTATATCCGCCTTGAGAAAGGGGTTTAGTTGGGTTTCTTCCTGAAGTTTGGGGAACCGTTATTAATGCTAATATATGTTCCTCTTCTTATAGAGCCCTAGGTATGCTTATGAATTCACATAAAGCAACAGATTGTAGAACTCAATTTTACAAAACTCGATAACGGATTTCCCTATTCACATCACGATATGATCCACGGTTTATGAATTTAGGTAAATGTCACCAACCCTCACTACATAGCCTTACATAGAATACCAATAAATACATTGCATATGCACGATATAATGAGATCGCATGTAACTCACTCAATTTAAAATAAGTACGCCGAATGAGAATAGCCGCGGATAGTGCGAGAAACAATCGTATGCAATATGAAACAATGGCACCGCAACAAAATGCGGGTAACGATTTAATTTATGTTTCAGATGTAGACACACATTCGCGGAGGCGTCATTCAATCAAGCAATTCCGAGCGTTACAGATATATCAACCGTATCTAAGCATCTATATTAGAACACGTAATAACGTAATTGGACAATGTCGGTCATTTCACCTAAATACCGCTAGCGGTTTATCTTCATATAACTGCGCCGCTACTGTACAGAAAATTTATTTAATATTAGTACTCACCAAGTTGTGAATTATTTCTTTTTTCTTGTATTCTTGATTAGACTTCTCTTGCTGCATGTTCATCTATTTAAATGTCTTACTTAGCAAGAAATAGCTGCGCAACCATTTTGATACCAATCCATTTAATGGTCCATCAAATCTTGTTGATGGGAAAGATAACAAACATTTCAGAGACACGAAATATCACAGAGATTTTGAACATCAAAATAACCCAAAGTTAGAAGTGATATGATTCTTAATGAGAAACAAATGTTATCCACCCGATTTACTCGACTTTCAAAATTGAAACAGGAACTTGATTTTGATGTTTTATTTATTTATCAATTATTTATCAATTATTTATCAATCGATTATTTATCAATTATGTGCAAAGTTGAGCTACGATAGTCGCGATTCCTTTTTTGGTAAACTTAAAGCAAATAGACACGTTTCACTGGGGTTTTTGCTTAGAGAAAATAATATTTGGGCTTAGCAGACTTTGAACAAGTCGAACTGCTAGTAAGCATGGTGGAATAAAATCAGGCAGTGAAACTAAATAATCTCAATATGTTTCAAACATTTCTAATTATACTAATTATTACTAAGTATTGATATTATGTGCTATAATATTTAATAACTTGTAACGAATCTTATCTAGCTTAATCTACAAGAAAAAAAATCGTATAAAGCAAAAAGCCAATCTAAGTCTTAAGTGGTAATGTAATAGAGTTATAAATACTATCTTAACGGATGTCTTCCGCCATTCAAATAAAACGAAAATAATTGCTTAAGTTCTGAATTTCTAATAATCGTTGTCTGCTAACAAGATATAATGTGCGAGGAGATAAGATAAAGAATCCTGGAGAAAATATATAAGATAAGATATCTTTAGTAGGCAGGTCCATCTAGTTTTTAAAACAGTTAAAGATAACTGTGAACAGATGAGAATGGTTCATATTGGTTCACGCGATAGCAATCTCGTATTGATTTCGCGTTACTTAAGAAATGCCGCCTTTAATGAAGACTAGAAAAGAAAAGAGAGATAGGCAGAAAGAAAACACATTTATTCGGGGCCAAGGACACATTAGTAAAAAATAAATAGTGATAGTGACAACATCCTAAAAGTAATCGCTACGAGAACGGACGGTTTCATTAAATAGTTTTAGTTTAGTTTATTTTTATATTAAATAGTATACTTTAGTTAATTTTTATATTATTATTAGTAATGTTATAATCGAAATGATTGAAATAAATAGCTTATTATTATAAAATATAAACAAGAATTACAAAATATTTTAAATTAAAAATAAGTGCCAAAAGACAAAGGAAAAAAAACACCATCAACAAAATTAGCATTGTAATGCTGCAACACCTTCGCGCCTTCAAATACCGCAAACTAAATAAATACCGACACATTATGGAAGTAAATGAATTTGTATCTTGCTCACTGCATCTGCGTGGATTTAAAACGATACAATGTCATCAGTCTTACAGATAAACTCATTGGTACACGCCACTCGCCAACATAGAACCGGCGCCCACACGGTCCGTAGGCGTGAAGCCTTATCAATTAGGCTGCAGCGCTTTTACGTATGAACACGCGTATATGACCTACTTCGTCCCTCGTCCAACCACGCAGCCTACCACACACTGACCGGAGGAGTGCGCGGTCAATTTCATCGTATTGTATTGAATAATAATCAGACATTGGCCGATGGGGGAGTCAAGTCAAGAGCCTCCGGAACGAACGTGTATACATGAAGTGAGTGATGAATGTAGATGAAGCACGGCAGGTTTGTAAGAACAGAGATATTTGGCACTCGCTGCTTTCTGCCTACCTCATTAGGGAAATGGCGTGACGTTATGTAGGTATGTATGTATGTTTATTGAATAAGCAAACGGGTGTAAAGATACCCTATGTTCTGTGTTTGAAGCTTGGGGACATTTCGTGAACGCAGGTTAATTGTATCAGGCGTCATTTTATTTCCTTTTTACTTTAGTTACGTTACTTTAGTTAACAATTAAGGTAATCTTATATTGCTCCTTCGTTGCTTTATGACCACATGGGGTTGAAGGCGGGGGGTTAGTGCATGCGATATATGGTATACCATCATATTTCATACTTGCGAGTTGTTGCAAAATAATATTAGCTTAACTTGTGAAAATCAATAATTCCTAGATAATGCACTTTAATTAAAATCTACGGAACCCTAATAGATTTTATACGTTTCACGTTTGAACTCCAATGCTGAATATTTCATAAACAATCGATCCTATACATTCTAAAAGCCACGCCAGTTGTTTTTCTAAGAGTCACAAAACATTCATAAAAATATAATGTACATAGTTGTACTGGTCATAAAGTCCGAATTGAGTTCTTAACATTAAAAATCACTGTCTGCAATGGTGAAAGAAAATACCACAAGTTACGCGCCTCAGTAAAGTAACCGTCTCATCAACAATAAGAATTAAAAGTGTGAATACATATACATGAATATTTACGTACAACACGCCAAGTGCAGACATACAATACGAAATTTATTTATCTTAACATCCAACCACATCTGCATAACTCATACCATCAAAATATTATGATTTTGCATGAATACGATCGAACAAATACACAAGCAATCATACAATCTCGGTTGTAAAACTACAATGTAACAGTGATAAGGGTGTTTATACACTGTGTTCTTGACCGTACATAAATAGTTTGAAATTTCATAACATATTAGTATTGCTCTTACGTAGTAAAAGGAATAAACTAAAATAAATCTAAGAGATGAATACTGATTAACCGATATGTGATTTACTTAAATAAAAAAACAATTATTGAATAATTAATATTAGTTTATAAATAAATATAATTGTTAGAATAAATGAGAAGGTAATTTGCTAAAGGAAAACTGTGTAAACTAACGACGATAAAGTTGTGTAAAAAACGTATTATTATAATTAAAGGTACGCAGTTCCATTCTTCATTTCTTAATCTTTAAAAGTTCTTTTTGTTATTCTCTTTTATACTATTTTGACTTAACTAAGTTTTTACATACCCATCATGCGTGTCATGACCACACACGTACTTGTAAAGACATCTACATTAAGCACGATTATATAACGTTTTAAAGCAGTGATAGCCTAGTGGTTTGAAATTCAGTCCGTGACTTCGGGCAGTCCGGGTTCAGATCCTGGCACGCATCTCTGACTTATTTTACTCGCTGCGATAGTCAAGGAACTCATCGCGAGGAAATCTTAGAGACGTCATAATTTGTAATGTTGGTGAGGTGTGTGAAGTCTACAAATCTGCACTCGGCCAGCGTGGTGGACTATGGCCTAAATCCCTCTCACTGTGAGAGACCCGGTCCAGCAGCGGACCAATAAAGGGTGAAAAAAAATCTATCAAAGGAAAGATTACGACAAATCTTGACATATCTTTGTATTATGTGCATATGTTCCACTGAGCAGTTATACAAGTAGTTCTATAGGTATTTATTTTATTTATTTATTTATTTATTACAGTTGCACCAACAAAGTCAACACTATTACATGTAAAAAAAACACTGGAGACATAAACTGAAGTAGCCGAGTGTCACCTCATTCACAGGTGCAAACCACAATATGAAAAGT
>DWGJ01000116.1:0-44068 GCA_018246895.1 Aspitha aspitha aspitha | reverse complement strand
TATGTACAAAATTTCATTGAAATCGGTTCAGTGGTTTCGGAGATTATCGCAAACGAACATCGTGACACGGGATTTTTTTATATATATACATAAGAGATTGTAAATAATCTGGAAAATACATATATTTATTGTAGAAGTAGAGTCACAACGTAGTCGACGGTAGTCAGAAAGAGGATGGAAATCAAATAAGAAAAACTTATACATGTAACACTAAAAAGTTGAGTATCGCTGGAGCAGTTTAAACATTCGTAGCTACTCGTAAGTAACGAAATTCAAACCGGTTTTTAATAATTTCTATGTGCACCTTAAAAGCCTTCTGACTTAATTACTCGATTCGTTCAGTTTGTATTCCTATCGTGTCCAGTGAATAAAGCCTTGATGACACTGTATGATTTAACTTTAGCACTGACCCTCGTGTCAATGCTAAGTGATTTCTAATTTAGTTTTAACTTTCTAATGTTTTCTTAGTAGATACTACTATTCTAAGTTTTCCTAAAAAGCTGAAACAGTGTGAAGAAGTGTTTAGTAGCTGTTTTTGAATTTTTTTTATTAAAATAACTAAAACACAAAGTATCGATTATGCTAAAATGACGAGCAAACAACAAACCAATAAGAAGCTAAAGAAACTTCGGCGGCGTATTACCGTAACCACAAAAAAGGTAAACAATGAACGTTATCGTTATGAAAAAACATTAAATTCATATTTGAAACACAAGTTTCGATAAAGCGGTGACAGAACCGCAACCGCAGAATGCTAATCGAGAGATTTACAAGCGACCGCAAGCTAAACCGCGATTTAAAACGATTTTGCGTAAAGCAAACAAAAATAAAGCCACTGAAAAGATTTTTGGCTAATTTGGTGAGTGTACTATACCCAATAACGTTGTGAACACATAAGATAAAATGAGGATGGATAGTATTTTGTTCTGGATGCACTCACAGCTTTGGAATGCAATCAATGATCTGGGTTTATTTCAAAATGATGGTGTCCTTGAGCGTTCCCCCACTGAAATAGATATACGTATTTAATTTTATCTTAAATAAGAACTACAAACACGATACATATAAAAAGTATGTTTAAAGTCCAACATTTGAATATTCTCTTTGACGAAGTTTAAAGCAGAACAGTCAACGCAAAAAATATTGTTTACATGAAACTGGTATGTTACATGCGCCGTTACTGTTTCAACTTTTGTTTTCACATTAAAACCAATTGATATAACATACATTGCGTTACAATAGTTGTGTTATAACGATTTATTTTTATTGTTTAATAGTGAAATGTTGTCTGTAACCGTTAGATCGTTTATTCCGTCGATAACATTAATTATTCGAAACTGCATTGCAATGCAGATTTTTGATTGGAAAATATTATGATCACCCGCTAGTGAGATGTAATGAGCTGTTGTGATTGAACAATATTTGAATGATAGTCATATCAGTAGTCTATGATAATTAAACATGCCGTCGACAATATCAGTTACTGTAAAAATGTGGATATTGACTTAGAACTATTCAAATGCAGCTATTCAAACCCTGCATTCCAGTTATTGAAATTTTTCATTGTAAGAGAATAGAAAAATTTATATCAATATCAAGTTACCACAACAATATGGTAAACATGAACATAACGTATGCATGCCATAACTGTCGAAAAATCGAGAATCAAGACGTAAGAAATAAAGACAGCGTGTACAAACAAAAGAGAGCCATACATTCAAAAATGTGGTATAGTCCTAACCATTAAACATAACACGGAGACGATCAGATAAGTGTAGCACAATGGAGCCATAACATAAAGACATCATATCATTCCACGACAATAAATTTCGAAAAGGGCGGTTAATACACAAACACAAAAGACTGGCTAGGGACTGGAGCGAAGTTTTTTCAAGTGGATTTCGTGTCGCCCCGAAACCTTTGTGCAACGTTCCCAGAACAAGAGGGAGTGATCAAAATACGAAAAGTTTACTTACAAGCGAAATTTATGGTGCTTAGATTTTGAAAGTTTAACTGCTTGAAGCTACTGTGATAGATCGCGTGGGATTTTAGCAGTCTTGATCAATGATGTCTAAAATTTTTTGATGTTTTTGTTGAATATAAATATCTATGCTCTAAATACCAAAAGCTATTTCAATAAATAGTTTCATTGCTTATGTGACTTCAAGATAATATTTATGATTCGTATAAAGAAATATGTGTTGGTACATGACAGCTGTAAGCGCTACCGTTTTCTTCAAAGAGAATGTATTTTGTATGCGATTGGATATAAATATTGGTTGTTCTTAGAATAAAAATACCAGAACGGATCACAGATTCTTTGTGGATATCGGTAATGAACTCAATTTCTATGCAGTTTTAATGGCTCCACGATTTAAGTAATCCCGATACGTTACAAGACTCTGGATGAACACCGGGTTTATTTACATTTAAAAGAAACCTATGATTGTAAAGCGTTATTATTTTCCATAACTATATTTGTGACACTTAAAACTGTCACGACGAATCGTGGTTTCAATGCAGATCAGAACAAATGTGTTGTAGTTATTATTGCCAATTTCGGATCATCAAAATAAAATATTGTAGTATTCTATGTTGAATGTTTCTGAGCCTATTATTTAGCGATCATAGCTGTAGACGCAAAAAATGTCAATGTGTGACCACATAGTAGATACAGTCGTACACGAAAATATTGTGACGGCTTCCCGCTGTGGTTTATTTGCCAAAATGCGGGTGTCTTATCAAGATGTGGTATCGACAATAACGCCAGCTGGCTAAGATAGTTATATCTACTTTTCACGTATCTAACATTTGTTATAGATGTTCTAAAATACAATGGCCACGTAATTTATTATTTTTATTATTGTCAATGCCGGGGGCTCAAACGCTTTAACGTGATTATTCTATTGTTGTTTTCTATCAATTTCGTGAGGGTTAAAATTCGTTGTACAATGAAATGGTTATTTTTAAATGACTTTAATTGCTAGATTTTATTGGTTACATTTATTTTAATGCTGTTTTAAAAATTGATTTGCTATTATTAGGGATACATACAATTTATATTGTACAAAACTTAGTATTTTACAGTTTTGTCCAACCGTTGAGATAGGTCCAACAGAAGAATTATAAAAAGTAATAAAAATAAAAATTGTGTAATGAAACGTAATTGATGAAACTTGTAAAATACCTACACCAAATAATTTACCTTTAGCAATTACAAGGTATATAAAATATGTAACTTTAAGTTATCAATCATATCTCGCACGAACGAAAACATGAGACCATTTCGCTTATTTACCCAAGTTCCAAGGAGCCGCGTCTTCATTAATTATTAAAATTTACGCTATACGTGAGATAAAAGTTAAGTTAGCTCCAGCTGAGGCGTGTAAGAATTTCTACCGCACGTGATATAGAGATAAGAAACAATATTTATTACATCTGTACCATCGCACGCGATCTAGACAAATTAAAGTAACTTGATCACAGACTTGGAAGCATTTGAAATCACGCTTTGTAAAATTCTCAGAATGAAATTAATCTTTCTTTTGAAATTACTATTTAAACTCTGTTTTTATGTTACTTTTACATCTGAATAATTACTTCAGTGTTATCTGAACGTTGATAGAATTTTAAAGTTCTGGAAGATTTTTTTGTATAGCACAAGCATTTTATATACATACTCGTATGTGTAACAATGGGTAATTCTAGTCCTAATTATCTTTTGTAACGTGACCAGAAGCACATTATTCACTTCTAGCTTCATTTATTATTAAAAACCAATTTACATATTCATTTTTCTAATCATTCATCTCTATTACATATTTTTTTTACTACCTGAATTTCGAAATTGATTACTTCACTCCCGAAATATTTTGACACGAAATATTGAATGCGGAAAATATAAAAACATAAGTTAGTAATACGTTAAACAAAGGATCTAAAGATATAGAAACCGTTACTATACAAATTAATTGTTTCCATAGCTGACCACTCATTGCAAGTTCAAAAAATTTCGTAAATAACGACATGCGTCATCAGCTGTACGCGGCCTTTAAAGCCGCAAGCGCTTCAACCCCACTTACGGCAAAAACTAAATACACGGCTCGAGCATACTTAGCGATGAGAAAAAACCACCAGGTGCCTACCAAAAGCGTTCATTGTTCCAATGGAGAGATTAATAAATCTTCAGTGCGTATATCTGAGACCGATCTCGCGGGAGCTTCAGGCCAGGACGCGTTATTGCGAGCCCATTCATATGCCATAGTGTAGGCCAAACAGCCCCTTTGTAATGACAAAGGTGTCGCGTTAAGAAAAAGGGGCCCTATCGTCGATCTGCCTTATCAGATCCAGTTCCCTTCCGAGAGGTCTCAATACGATAGCCGGTATTTTGAATGCGGCAGATCTAATTCCCCCGGCCACAATAACGCAGACAGATCCCAATTTACTTGGCACATCAGATGCAAGATTTCCTATCGGCAGTCGGCTGTTATCAGATAGTCGTAGCTCGTGTTCCCTGAATACATTGTTGTGGGTTCTAATGACGTGCGCGAATTCGCTTCAATTGACAATGGAAGTTATAAGTGTACATTGTAGTATACTTGCACTTGTGAACGTTTACATCTTGTCAAACTGTTTAATTAACTTCATCCTATGGTAGACTGGAAGAAACAATCCGGTAAAAAAAACTCTTAACACTCTTTTAAATAAGTAAAAATAAATAATATTTTTGCCATGTTGTAGTATGGCTTTATTTCGATGTCAGTAAAGTAAGCGGTTTTCAAAAAGTAGCTTTTTATATTAAACAACATCCGTTATATCAACTAAAAGCCGCTTAAAAGTTCAAATGTTAGTTACCAGCATCATTAATAAACCTAATATCAATTTGAATAAAAATAATGCTATTAATTTTAATATGTTGATAAGAATCTACCTTTATACAAACTTCCAATAATTGATTAAGAGGAATTATGTTGATTGTATCTATTGCTACTTCAACCGAACTTTAAATTTATTCAAAAGCTTTGCTTCTCGAAATATGTTTTAGTATAAGATTGATTACAAAATTAAACATCAGATAAAAAAATGTCATCCGATAATCGCACGTCGCGAATCTAATTTGCATACCTAAAAACATAGTGATGAATGTCTCAGAAATATATTTAATGCCTAGGCTTATAGATAATACGACAGATCAATTTGTAAATAAAAATTGAAAATTACAGAACAGTGTTTTTGATTAATCTCAAAGAGTGAATAGATTTTTATTTCCCTCAGGAAAACCCCACTACATCAGACTCTTCCATAGGGAAAACGTTAGACAGAAAAGGAATTTAATTTCCGTATACAAAGAGAAACATAAAACAATTGACATTTTTCTACTGGTCTTTTATTACTTACAGATATTTTATAAATCCTGAAACTTAAGAGATTGAAGGATTTGTTAAATTAATATGCAGAGTAAATTTTTTCATTGTATTCTTTAAACATGTAGTAAGATGTATTTTTTTCAACCCTTATATTGTTTTACTACTTCGAAGACACGGATCTTCGGTCATAGTCAGACGGTTTCATACCCTCTATTATTTTTTACGCCCTTCTTATGGGTCCACTGCTATTCTATTATTAGTTTAGGTTATTCGGTTTAAATTACTGATATCTAATTTGAACATTTGTAAACATTGTACGTACGTGTCAATAGTCAATAGGCAATATATGCCGTTATCTTGAAAAGTCTTAAATCTAACTTATTACAGCACCCTTCTATTTATCATGAACACTATAATTCTTAGATCATCCGAAAACGTCGGTAATGATTGATGCTTGTCCTCTGGCATTCCTTTCCTGCTTTTCGCTTTCTAAAAATCGACGGTAAGCACAACTACTAACAATTGGTCCGATCAAACGGAATATTAAGTTCGCCTGTCACTTTAACGATGTTCTCTCGCCTCGTCACACAATCAACGACATCGTAAACCGATTTTTCACCTTCATTCATTGATACAGAGTTCATTTTTACTAGCACCCTTCGTATCTAGGAAGTGATGAGAAAGAAATAGGTTATTGTCAGAGGCATTTTATGGGCTATGATTTATGAATGATGACTCCCAACGGGTTCTACTCGTGATAATCTTATTCAGAGGTGCACAATGCTACCTAAATTAGCTGCGGCTGTAACGTAAGCAGATTTGATGGTAGGTAAGTATAAGCTGTGTGTGGCATCACCAATCAAGGTATCGTGGTTCTGTTTATATTATTATGTACAGCTCTTTATGTTAATTGAAAGCTACAAGTTAAGTCTTCAGATTAATGATAATATGATGAACTTCTTAAATTTATCGCTTATTCATAAGTATAGCAAAAACAAAACACGTGATTTAATTTTGTCATTATTTTTTGTTCAGATTATTCCTTGTCCAAGTTATTTTACGTAATAATTTAGTTAACACAATGCGAATTATCCATAACTATGAGCAAAAATCAAAATGTTTTTGCAAACAACAAACCTACATAAGTAATACAGTTGTTGAGCGTTGAGATAAAAGAATAGTGTTCAACAAACTCGTACATACAGTATGTGTCTCGGAGAAATATTTATTATTTAACTAAACGCACGTTATAAATCCTTCTTATAAAGTGGAAGGAATGATAAAATATCCATGTTACTGAGACGACACATTTTTTCCTTCCATTTCTAAGAGACCGATCTGTCACGTCGCTCGAGGATTCACACTAATAAAATACTAAAAACTCTCCCTATTATTCCAGCCTGCTATTGTTACGTGGCTCGAAGCTGAGATTAGTTCTCGTCGGAATGGGGATAACATCTTAACGATGTGACACGGAAGGGTAGGTAGGCATTCTTCATATCGAGATTTGGGTGATAAGGTTATAGGAGTCATCTATTAAGTAGCAGGAGTGTATGCGGATTTTTAAAACGTTTTGGCCGCCGGAGTTGGATATATAAGTGAGTGGATGTATTCTTGTATTGGAATAGTTTTGTTATTTGAGTGAACGCCGTATGTAAGGGTAATACAAAGAATTGGTAAGCTAAGTGAGAACTCTTCTCTAGTAATATTTAAAGCAGAAAATGCTCTGGACCGGAACGGATGGTCGGTGCATCGTACTTAATTATTTACACTATAAGCGGATGTCTTAATTTACCATAAAATTTTCTTTATGGGGCGTTTTTTCTTAATGTTTGTTCGAGACGCCTCGCTTAATTAGTCCGACGTTTAAGCGAGGTTCGACCATTTTGTCTCTATTTCGTTCAGTGATCCGGAACGTTACACTTTATGGTATCTGCTATTGTTATCAATTTGTTTTTTTCTCTATGTGCTTCTTTTGCACGCACTGTGACTAAGTTTTCAGCGTTAAGACCACCAATCGTATTGTCCTAAGTCTGTCTTGTCTATTATTACCATAATAGTGTGCAAAATAATTATTACTACATTTGAAAAAACATTTTTTATGTTGTATTCACGTTTAGAACGTGGTGAGCAACCGTGCGGTCTACTGCTTCACGTGGTCAATTAGCCGGGCCTGTCACCGCACACGCTGCACGCACGACCGACGCCGCATATAACGGTATTGTCCTAAGCACTCAGTGCAAATATTAGTCAGCCAGATGACTTTGCCAGTCAAGTGAGGCTAATATGACCAATATCGATGAAAAGCAAGTTTTATGCAATATTTTGTTCAAACTCAAGTCTCTCCACACATGAATTGAATACACAAATGAGAAAACGCGCGACTGTCTTTAAGTCTAAGTAATGTATTAATTGATTTACATCTTTTTAATAAAAATCTAGTCTATTGTAATAGTGTACATTGGAGTGCTTTTTGACCGACTTCAAAAAAGGAGGAGGTACTCAATTCGTCTGTTTTTTTTATATAGGCTGGTCACAGGTGTCCAAAGGCGGCAGAACCCACTGTGGTGCCTAACCGTGTGCTACTCTTTAAAAAAATGGCGTACGCTCATTAATTTTGTCCGCGTGTTTGTCTCACACTCGCTACCGGTTCCGAATCCAAGGGGCTCATTACTTTAGCCAGATCATTCTTTTTAATTATCAATAAGATATTGTTGTTTATCACAACGTTAATAGTCTGTATCGTTTGTACAGTCGCGTACAGCTTTATGATAATACTTTTTACTTAATTACATTTGGCTGTTTTTATCTTGAACTTGCAATATTTAGTATAGATTATTACGTACGAGTTATGTCAGTTTTTTACATTGGCTATTATTTGGCATAAAAAATGTAAGTAACTCATTACAGTTCCAAAATTACTTACATGACTTAGGTATTAGCAGTTAGCTTTAAAACAACAAGAACACAGACAGAGAACAAACTTTACAAAACAATGCAGTCCCTTGTGCAGTCAGTCTTGCCATCCACATAATTTGTTCTTTGTCACATTATGCTTTGGCTATTCGAGATCAATAGATTTTAAAACTAATAAGAGTCTGCCCAGATTGTCAAATCAGATACCTATTCATCACCCGTTTAAAAAAGAGGAAATAATAATTTAAAAAAAATAATTTAAGGTATGACTTTATAATCCTTTACTATATTTCCCCTACGCTATAAACGTACAATACGGGCGGTTTTTGTAAAAAACAATTTTAATTTCGTTTTTACTATACCACGTGCATCCATTGTTTACGCGCTGAAAATTTTTCGCAAAATAAATTCATACCTTTGTGTTAATCGCGTTTGTTAAAAATGCACTCCGACTATAAATTGGACTTAACAAAAGGTATTTATGAATATAAAATGTATTTCCAGAGTTAAACGACTTTAATTTTATTTGGAACAAAAATTAATTAATTGATTTATTTATTTTAGTTTCATTAATCTATTTCTTAACATGCATTGTCATCCTTAATAAGTGTGTACACCAAATTTTAGCTGAAGCGATTAAAGATAACTGGTCTAAAATTCAGTCGCAAGGTTCCCGGCCGGACAAACATTCATATTTTGGAACAAAAAAATTGTATAAAATGTAGTTCTCTGGAGTAGAATATTTCATTTTTAGACAGTTCACCAAGCAAAAAAAAACTACAATATTTATCAGTCCTTTATTTTATACTTGTAAAAAGGTGACCAGTCGATGTAAATCCAAGCCGCGTACAACGTTTAAGTGCAGGCGCTCAATTCGAATTCCTCAACTCTTACAAAGCGCTCTTCAGCCAGCAACAAAAGAACGTGTGATGACAAAGCAAGCACTAAACGTTACAACTACACTTTCGTACCGGCCTGTACTCGTTCAGGCGTTCCATATCAAGTTACCTCGAGACCGATCGGTCCGATATTCACTTTTTATTTATTGACATTTTCTAATGTAACTCCAAACCATTCATCATTCGATACGCTACGTACAGATAACACTTATTGTTTGCCGCATACGTAATGGATTATCGATAAAATACGTGGGTGTCCGTAATCTAGCCGAGTAGAATCTCTAGAGACGTCTCATCAAAGGAGATATATTAAGGTAATGCGTGTATAATGAACGATCGCGCTAAGATATTAGGGGGACACGATTTATCGACTTTTCGTCACAACGTTGAAGCTTGTGATAGCGTGCCCACTCATTTAAACGGCGTAACAGTAATCTGGAAGGTGAGCGTATGAAAACATTAGTCAATGTAACGAGCATGCTTTTTCTTAGATTAGCCGCTTCGGAGGCCAATTTGTATATTTTTTTCATAGACGAAAAGAGGGTCAGAGTTTATGATTAATCATTTCAAAAGCACCGTACTTTGCTACGCAACGGATAACATCGAAAAATGATGAGACGTTGCGATAAATAATGAATGGAATTAATTTGAAATTTTCAATCTTGATCATTCCGTAATATTTTCAGTGTCACCTAAATAAATAAAAGATTTGATTTGGTTATGGTTATACTTTCATAGTCATATGTTATAGTACATCAACAAACACAACTCTCCTACTGATTGATAATGCGAAATCTATTATTGAAAAACGAAATGTGTCTAAGAAATTGATCAGTTCAAATTGAAACGGAAAACCAAAACTACGAACACTATGAATGAATACAGCTGAAACTTCTAAATTCAAACCGACGAAACCTGAACCACGTCGGTCTGTGAAGTCGATGGAACCGCAGACTTCCCAGGAGCAATTACTGAAACAATAAACCTAAAATTGTAGAGTTCCCGCGTCCACCGATCCTGAACTCACACAATTACTCGTCTTCCCGTCGACCCACTGCAGAACGGCAATTCATTAAGAGCTATTCAAATTATCACAATGTGACTATTAGTGCGCCATTCAATTTTTAATTAATCGCGGAGCGAGAAGAAATGGTCCGTGGCGGAAAAAAAGAAAAATCCTCGGAAAAATTGACGTCAGCGTAAATTGTTGAATCCGAGAGAAATTCCAGTAACATTTATCATTATAATGGTGTGTAAAAAATATACTTTCAAACACCTTCCATTTTTAAATTCAAATTAATTCTATTCTATTTATTATAACGTGAACACTAATGTGAGATTATTACGTACTTAGCTACTCAAATCATCATCGTAAAAAATTTGTACACACGTTTTTACAAGTACGGGAACGACATACGATACCTTTTAGCCAGAAAAATACCGTACCCAAAAGATAGAAAAATCAGTTTTATGTTGATCGTTATCAAATTATTGTAACTTAGTCGGTTTTTGCATGTATTATGGACATCAAAGCGAACGAAGCCGCGGGTAAGAGCTATTTACTTACAAGAATCACTAGATAAACAACAGATAATGGAGAAGTTCAGATTTTACTAAGATTGATTTAAAGATTACCCACCTGTCTATTATTTTTATGTTACTGTTCAAAATATTACGAGTACCAGTTATTGTTTTAATGACACTCATAAATAAATATCCATCGAAAACAATTTCATAGCCATTTCCATAAAAAATTGAAACGTTTGAATTAAATGCGCATTCTTACAAGGATCTCGACGAAGCCGTTACTTTCTCAGCGGAACCCTACAAAACGAACTAGAGCGGCTTCGTCGAGCGTTCAATGCAAGTTTCTCTGAACGAACACTTTGATGTTTCCCTTTATTGCTAGAATTGCTACTATTTACGTCTCTTATAAGAATTTATGTGCGAGCTGACTTACCGCGCGTTGCGTAAATAAGGGTATGTTTCCATTAGCTAATAATTAATGAGAATAAATTTACGGCTTTTTCGCAAAGCTGGAGAAATACCAATCCCGATCGGAGTGTTCCAAATAGTGATATAACAGTGATGGGAATTTCAGGCTCTGGCTTCCCAGAAACCCCGGGTCTTGTTTTAGATTTCAAACAGTACAAATAAAGTTATGTGCGTTTTTGAAATAACATGTCACTTGCTATAACGGGGAATATAGGCATTTTAAGAAAACTTGCACATAATAATTGAAATTCGACTTAAGCTTCAAGTATCAAAGTTTGTAATTGTTCAATAATCAAAAACACAATATAATCCAATCATTCTCTAGTAGAAAAAAAGAAAACTATAAAATATTATTTACAGTAGCTAAGTATATTGAAGTAAGCTTGTCCATCAATGAACATTAACGTTTGTGGTTGGATCATGGACATTGTCTCTTCAGTGCCAAATGTCAAAGCTGTAGTTAGAAATAATAAACGCGTGGCCGAACGCTTTGCATATAATGAAAGGAAGGGACCGAATTGAATATTAAATCATATTTGAACCACCTAACACTTTCAAGTAAATATTGTTTGCGACGCGATATAATTTATGAGGTGCCTTTGCTACAGCCGATCTGATCTATATTTATTAACCTGAACCCCTCGTAAGTATTGTATGAAACAAACCACTGTTGCTACTAGCTGCTGTATCTCATTACAACTAGTAAGTAATACGAATTATTTTCAGACTGTTGACTGATTTTCATAACACATACAATACTTATCACAAACAAAATAAGTCATGAATAATTAACATACATGAACCAAATAGAATTAATATTGTCAAAGATTTCTTAAACACGATTGTAAGTTTTCTTCTTTACTTGTATTTTTAGAGTATTCTGGGCCCATAACCTTTTGGAATATTGGTTTTTACTTGCAGGATTGAAAACGAAGCAATGGGAGGCACACTTTTTTTGTTCTGTACCGACACATTACACATTTTACAGCCGACAGCCATTAACAAGAGAAAGGAAAAAGAATGCACACCAAGAATAGACAAAAAGTGTTGCTATTTAAATTTTCTTCTATCTAATATCTTTTTCAATCTTCATCTGTTATCTTATCTATTTTAATTGTTCCATTCCTAAATCAAGATCGCTATACAGTTTTAGAGCGGTGTCGGAATCTGTTGAAATGGACTGTCGGATGTAATCAAATATTTGGTCTGCTGGCTATTTGAACGACATCCTGTCTGAACGGAAACAATGGCTACTGGAATTGAAACAGATATCTGCTGAAACGCATCGCTTTATAACATAGTACATGCATAATATTCACGAACCATTGTTACACATTTAGTATTACTAAATAAATGTACAATTGTAATTTATCCATCACTCTGCCGATTCCTTGCACAAATTCGTTCTGAAGAAGTATAGTTTATTGGTTTGGAGCATTAATCTTTAATATTATACACATAATTTGTTAATTGATGAAATGCCCGAAACAAAGTCACACGTAGTTTTTTAGATTTGAACCCAAATGCAAACTAATACCTCATCTGCTGAAATTGAATGTCACGGTACAATTGGAACATAACCATTGTGATTGTCGACAGAATGTCATTACTTTAAAGTGTAGTACAATTAATTCTTAATGCAAGTTCATCTCTCGGAAATTTAAGGCTCGTTTCAGATGCTCTCAGTAATTTCCTTCCAGGCATATCGTGCCCACTTACACGTAAATTTACAGGTGATAAAAGCAAATGAACTAACAATGTATTCGCTTGTAACTTCTTTTTTTCGTAGTGTTTTTATGTTACGCTTAAGATTAACGAAACTTTTGGCCAGCTTTTGACAGGCGCTGATTTAATAATTACTTACAGATTGTATTAATTACAGGCATTAAAAGTTCTCATTATGAGATGAGAAATGTATCCAACTGTGGAAAAATCAATGGATCGTAAACGATACTGATTAATATGCATAGAAAGGAAAATAATGATATATCCGTCTAAGCAACGAATCTGTAGCTAAGTTAATTACGATCTGAAAATAGTATTTCATTTGAGATCCAGATAAATTGGTTTCACTTGTCCCGAACGTAAGTTGTTCATTAGCGTTTAAATAAATTCATTAATAAGGCTCCAGAGACAAGCAGTCAACGGACAAATCTATAAATCAAATAGTGAGGGAGTGTCAAAGACAAAAGGACTACGGCATGACGCTATGGTTAAAATACACACGGACATACTGTACGGCCAACGAAAATATGAAGAAAATACCAATCATATTATATCATCGAGCATTTAAAGCAAAAGAAAATTGCGCTCTTCGTGTGATATAAAACGACGTCAAAGTAAATGTTATAATTATCTGCGCGATTAAATAATCTTAGGTTAGTTTTTAGGATTGATGGCAAATACAGTTTTTATATCAATATTCAACATTATCAAGCTTCAACGCACAATTACAAATAGTCCGATAAGCGTCGTAGATTTGTCTATGATTTTATATTCTTTGTCTACAATTCATACACTTTTTCGCTTCAGTTATAATTGGCAACTACCAATAATTGTGCTCCCTACGAGAGAATTCACATTTGAAGTTCAACAAAGGGCCCAGCGGTGTGTCACGAGACTCACTCAATTTCCAAAAGCGGTTCCCACAAAGATCTTTCTTCACGTGCAATGGCACGCCACATTAATCTAGGTAACGGTGATCGCATTCACATGAGCAGCCATTGTTACCACTTATAGCGTATGACAGTACAACGTGAAGCTTTGATTTTGTTTTACATTAATAAGTTCGTAGGAATCTTAGCTCCATATTGCTTTAGGTATTTATAGAAAGTGTTTCAGTAGTAACTAATTTAGGCCGGAATTTACAATGTTAAAAAAGATTGATAGCCTTTTACCTGTCACGTGGGTTCGAGGTCGCGTGCGCTTCTGTCATTTCATCAACTGATTAAAAAACCATAATGGGCTTAAAAGTAAAATAGAGTATTATACCGATCAAGTGTTATATTATTTCAATTTTAAGAAGTACTCCCTAAGAGCCATATAGTAAATTTAATTAATTACACTGTACAATTTAATCATTTCTTTGGTGCAATAGAAAGTAATAACAAATTAATAGTACTGGGATAACATAATGCATTAAATATACCTACACGCTTGTTTATAAATGTCATGTACATACTATAGGTAAACGCGGTGTTGTACCATAGTACCTACTAATTCTCTAAATAACAATATATTAAAGAATATTTCTGTTTCAATTTGTGTCTATTCCGTTACGCTTCCATAACATTTCCACCAACGTATCTTATAACACGCACACGCAGAAGAAAATTCACCTTTAACCCTTACCAGATTCAACACCAAAGGTCGTTAAGGAAGGCAATGTAGCGGGAAGACTTCCGACCGATTTTCAGAGTTGTACGACCGATGCCAGATGAGCGATAAGCGAAGGACAACATCGCGAGGAAACTTGCACACCTTACAGATATTATAAAGTAAGTATATAATATTTTCCGAGGTGTGTGAAGTCTACCAATCCGCATTTGGCCAGCTTGGTCAGCTACGGCCTAAATCCCTCTCACTATGAGATGAGACCCGATCCAGCAGTGGACCACTAAAAGGGTGGAAAAATATATATTTTTATAAATATGTATGTATAAGATTAGTAATAATAATCTTGTATCATAAGGTGTCTTATTATTTTGATTTGATTTCTTCTTTTATTTGGTTCTTTTCTTTTCCTTTCTTCCTCTCTCTTCAGTAGCCTCCCTCACTTTCTCACCTTCACTCAGGGCCGACTGGAGGAAAAAGCCAGTAGGCATTAGGTTTGTAATAACATAAATTAATTGTTAAAAAAAGACTTTTTATAAAGAAGCTTTTATGTAATTACCTTAAAATGTATTCGTTTTTGTGTTCTCCTCAGCAAGCCCTTTCCAAGCTTTCATTTGTTGCCCATATTTTGGTAGTGCAGAAAAGTTACTAGTCCGCCATCTTGGATGATACGCCATATTGAAATTATAATGACGTCACATAGCTGAGTATGCATTGTCATCCAGAATAAGCGTGTGTACCAAATTTCAGATGAATCAATTAAAGATAACTGGTGTTAAATTCAGTCGCAAAGTTCCCCGTCCGGACAAACATACATACATATCAAGTTAGAGCTTAAATTGTACACCTCTACCCTATTTCCTGTTATAATCATAAATAATCTCTGCAAGTCTCAACAACGGTTGTCTGGAAGAGATGGAAGACCGCCATTTGCACTAATTCAAATTTTTATTGTATTGTTAATAAAAAGCTTGTTGTGTTGTTAATAAATAAAGAAAAATAAAATAAATATTACATCGGCTTATAGCTTCCCGTTGCTCGTAGCCGTTGAAGCGAGCGGCGTCTTCCCACCGATTTATCTGCGTTAGCGTTACACCATCTATCGCGCGTTAAAAATGACGGCGTCATGTTTTCACACGACATTCAATATCGGCACATACAATATTGAGCTCGTTTACATATTTTTCAATTTAGGCACGCGTTGAAACGACTTCGGTATAAATAACGCTTTGTTGGGATCAGTACGGAGACAACCTACTTTGCACTGCACTGGATTTCTTTACACAGGAACGGTGTAAGCCGGGGAAATTGCTTGAGATGGTGCCGTATGTAGTCGTATATTGCGACGAAACTGAATGGCTATTGTTATCGTCAACGAGTGCGTTCGCTACTTTAATTCTCGTTCACTTGTTTCTTCATTTCATTCTCTCCTGCAACCTGGAAAAGAACAGCGTAATTTAGTATTCTCCAGGCTTCCAGTTACAAGAGTGATCTATACCCAGCTGTGAAATGGTTTTATGTGAATAGAATAGGAAAAAGCAAACAGCAGTTACAAGCGCCGCCCATAGACATCTACCAGCCAACTTCTATTGATTACAGAAGTTGGTCTGGAATTTCTGGTTCCACTTTACTATCAGATTTTCTGCTAGCTTAGTACCAAGGGCTTTACTCATATTTGCCAACATGTAATGTAGGATATAAAAAGGGTTAGTATTTTAAAGTCAAAAACGTATGAAATACGAATAAAAAGATAATTTTCTCGTAGCTGCTTCCCTTTTCTTTTTCTGAATTCACTCGGCAAACGTAATTTCTACGTATCGTTTGAATTGCTTCATATACGGTAGTTTTCATTTAGGTCGCAATTTCTCCGCGCATTTTCTCACATGACACAAAATCTTAAAGAGAGTTTTTCACCCACTCTCGAGGACTTTCTTAGAGTGCTTATGTTCGCTTAAAGAGGCTTTATGAAAACGCGGGTATGTTTCAGAAAGGTTCTCAAGACTTGTTTCCTCGTTGGCGTGTAATAAGAACGATAGCGACGTGACCATATTGAGGAATGTTGGAAATATGAAAGTACTGATACAGAGACTGTTCTAATGTTAATTCCTTTTTCCACTAAACCGTATTATATTATATACGGGTTAACATCTTATATACGTATTATTTACGTGTTAGTTGATGTTAGTGTAGTAGGATTTCCGTTAAAACGGTAATTTATATATTACTTTTAACTAATGTATAGGTATTAACTTTTTAATTAAACATTTGCCTTGTTACTAATTTTACCCATCTGTAAACTAATAGCAGATAATAAAAGATGATTATAATAAAAATTCCTGTTAATTCCGTTCCATATCACAATCATAATATTTACAGAAACATGTTTAGTTGAACTGCAAGAAATAGAAATTACAGGTAATGCAAACCTATCACATCCACAAAGGGGATCATTGAGTCGTTAGTGCTTAAGTAATTGAACAAAGGCTCAAAGGCTTCACCACAATCAAATTCCCAACACAATCACTTTTACTACTGTAAGCTCAATTTTGACTTGGTCTGTAAATGCGGTTTGGTCGCTTGCAAAATTAAATTTAAAAAACAGACCTAACTTAACCTGAATCCTTCTTTGAGTGTGGCTCCATTCATTGTTCTCTTTTATCGCTCACTCGCAAGCTATGGAACAAATCATCAAATCATGTACATACATACCTACGAGAATGTTTTCATACGAAATAGTCCACAGTACTAATGTGCCGCTAAAGGAACTGAATTTACCTTCATTTCCTTTGAAAGGCATCATAATCCTTTGAACGAATACACATGGCAATTTATTTTCTAAAGAATTCGTTAGTTAAACGTTGTACTCGTTTAGGCTACTGCTGCTTTGTGAACACACTTTTTTAATATTAAGTAGAACAGCATTTATTTTGACCATTTTGTTAATTAAAAAATGTAAAATAATCTGTTACGATTTATGATGCTGTTCCAATTTCAAAATTATACGGTCTCAAACAGCTAACGAATTACCCATAGCTATTAACGGTTTCGTAGCTTCTGCATCCCTATCTGTTTTTCTAAGTCATGGAGTGTTTGCTTTAAATCACTTCCCATCGCTTGCCCTATTGCGTCTTATAACAGATTCGTCTACGGATAGCGAATATTGTACGTAAATTGAATTTCACTTTATTATTGTGAGAGTAAAAATATATTTACTTTACTGTAACAATAATAAAGTCAAATTTTCGTTGCAATTAGAAAATGTTTATTTGGTATCCATATCAAATTCTTATACGACGCATAAATGTCACATTTCAGTATTGAACTTTTATTAGTTTTTTAAAGAAATCGTAACTTGAAATGAAATTTTGTTGTCTAAGCCTTACAGGTATACGCCGTAACTGCTTACGAATTAAAAAAAAGCGAATCACGCAATTTAAAAAGGAATCTTTTCTCGTAACCTGTTCCTTACAGTATTTACTCTGAAGGCACATATGAAAGCACGTGTAATTTTCTCGGCGGCTTGCGCTGGCTTGTTTCCATTTGCAATCCAAAACCGGTCTACGCTGAGCCCTTGGGGATTAAAACAAACGGCTCTTCAATGGAGCAGTTTACTTAAATAGAGACTCATTTCCACGTGAGGACTTACACACAGTGAGTATTAAAGGAATGGAAAGGAAGCTGATATTAAGGGACAGGACGTTTTCTTCAAATGCAACAAAACCGTTACTACTGTCTATTTAAACACTGAAACAATAGCGTTTTTAACAAAACAATGAGCATTATTTAAGGTCCAACCAAAGTATTGAAACATAATAAATGAATGGACAAAACGAAGGTTTCTGAAAGTTTTAATATTATATTGGCAAAATATAGGTAAGCATAATTTTCAATGTTTTTTATTAGTAGACTGATAATTACATAACGTAGAAGTTTAGTAGCCGCAAAAACTTTCAGATCTATTATCAGATATATTCATTTCAATGTGACAAGTTGAAACAAATCACATTCGAAAACACATAACATTCCATTCATACATGTGTGAGTTTTATTATTAACTTATTGCCTATTTATTATATGATTAAAACGTGCGATTTTAAATTAAGAGCCATTAAAAAAATATGAATTCCACAGCGCCACCTATAATGATTATACAATTATATTGTACATATTTACATAACACCAGGTATATTTACGTAACTGACCAGTCGACTTTTCAATACCTATTATAGCCGAAGTGCTTCTAGAAACAATGCTTTTGATCTCATTGTGTGCTTCACAATAAATGTTATCGGCGTCCACTGAAAGCTGTTGGGGTTCCTTATCAAATATCATCTCACGATTCTAACGAGACGTTTGTATAAAAACAGTAACACAACTTTACTCAATATAATAGGGAATGACTCGGCAGCTTAGTGAGATATTAGTTATGATACGATGCGGCTTCGCTGACCTGCGCCCGGCTTTGTCGGAGCGCGTGGTACAGAAAGTGAATTTTGTGTAGAAATATGTATCTCCCGATCTGGGTCTCGGCGAGCGTCACAAAGAGACCAATTTCTAAAGGAACACTGACAGCCAAAACTGAGAGTCCGTAGAGACAGACCGTTGCTTCAGAATACAAAAGATATAAGAAAGCGCTTATTAAAAAAGCATTAAAAAATCAATGAATCTGAGAGAAAAACCAGGTCAAGAGACGAAGTTCGCGAAGACCGTAGCCGATGGAAATCTTTAGTCTCTGCCTACCCTCATGGGAAATAGGCGTGACTGCTAATCAGCACTTGTCTAGTACGATCGACCGAAGCCTTAAATCTTCAAGTTAAAGAATGTCCACTGATATAACAATAAGAGTGAAACAAACCCTATACAAATCGTGCAAAAGGTGAAATTCATTCAATTATAACCGTTTCATTTGAATGAATTGTAATGTAATAACAATTGCGCGACCGTAAAACGAAATTGAAAATTTTATGCTAAAACGCGGCGTCCAAGAAATAGTGACGCTGTCTCTGTATATTTTTGTTTCGTAATTCGCGGGGCGGAGATCATAAAATTGGAATTGTTTAAGCGGTCACGTCGCAATGGCACGTGTTTGGTGAAAGTAATGGTTTTTACAAGTTTGTATTTTGATGAAAAAGGCGTCTTGCAATTCGTTAATTTGAACTCCGGTTTCCATTGATGTGGATTTACGGTTTCGGTGGTAACTTTCCAACATAGTTACGTGACCGATGCTAGTCATCTTAAAGTTTGAAAATCTGAAAGTGAAATTGTGTTTAGGTTAATATCCGTTTGGTGCTAATTTGTAATTAATTAATTTATTTACCTACAAACAAAGTTGACGTTATAGATCTTAATCTAATTCATTTACTAAGTTTTACCTGACTCAAAATATCGCCGCTGCCGATAACCATTGAAAAGATATATACATATGAATTTTTAAAGCCAACATTTGTTCTGCGTCTGGATATAACTATTTTTTACATTTTAAACAATGGTTGAAACAGTATAAACACGTTTTCTACAAGAGAATTATTTAACTGGTTTACTACTTTGGAAAGCTTGTTTAAGATGCTTAAATTGCTGAGGAAACTCGACCCTTACTGAAAGTTCCAGACGTTATATGACAGTTAAGAACTTTCATGGTATTTGCAGAGAAATGTTTTCAATTACTAAATAAAATGTTTTTTACATACATACAGCATCATCAGCAGCAAACAAACGGAGTCCAAGCTAAGTGGTTAAGGGATTAGTTGGAACACTAACATTGTGGGTTAACTACTAGACGTACCAATTAAAGTAAAATTTATAGAAAAAATATTATGAAAATCATGAACATGAGATGTGAATGTGTGTAAGCGCCTTGTGAGGATACTGTTAAATTATAAATCACTTAATCACTGTACACAAGACCAACGTACACAGACTCAAACATATTTAGTGACTATTTGTTTTCTAATTTTAATTTTATTAATAAAATGTAAACCCGTTTATCCAAACCAAAGATTGAGTTAAGTAAACACTGAATATAATGAATATATGGATGTTATGTAAATAAATAAATGAACATATATCAACACACAAATTCCCTTTTTTGTTACCCTGTTTCTTTATATACTTAAAACAAAAGGTACCCAAGATATATGGTCGAAACACTGAAAACAGGTGCTCGAGTAAACGCGTCAGCGTTTCCTCAACGTTCATAAACTATCGCCGTGAGAAATGTATGTGGACGTCGTGATATTTTTTGTTGGTGAAGATTTATACAGACGGCGTATGCAAAGGTAGTATTGGTGGCAGGAAAGGTCTCTTGCGCCTCGGTGATTTATACTGTGAACTCGAAAGAGGCTCCGCCATACCGTTTAATATCTTTGATTTACGATAGAAACTGCGCGTAGAGTACCTACGCGCTTTCTTTGCGCTCACGAGACGATCTGATGGATATCGATTTACAGTGCGTGAGATCTTATAACAGACGCAAAATTCTAAAAGATATACCCACAAATAGAGAAGTTATTTAAATTATTCCTCATTTTCTACCAAATTCCTATATTCGACTCCGACGAGATATATTGATTTACAATAAGACCGTTGATAGGTACATTATAGTCTGATAAAGTTAGTATTCAACAACCATATTCAAGTATCGGGTCAGCAAATTTTTATCAAAAATATCGGTTATGATTGTCACCGCGAAGTGTTTTCAAAGATTATTATCGTAGATTTCATAACAGCCCTATACTTACTCGTACATACATATAGGAATGTTTAGTCTTTTTCGCGGAGTCGCAGTCGTAAACTCTGATCGCTCCCATAAGTGCCAGTTCTCGATATGTGGCACGAAAGTTAAAGAGCGCGTTCCATTGGCGAGCCGAGGCACAAACTACGATGCTGATTAGCTGTGAACTCTCATAAGCCTCGATGTGATAATTGTTGATTTGAACAGTAGTCTTAAATTTTTTCAGAGACTTTATGCGCTTACAAGCCAAGTAAGCTTTTTGCTTTGAACTTTGGGTAAATCATAAAGGGTTTTTGTTTTTAACTCATCCAACCGTATATTAACAATTTCGCTCGTCATTGGGCTGCCTCGATACGATTCGCTTCTCTTTTTTCGTTGTTTCTAGAATAATGACATAGTGCGGCCATTTAATAACCAGTCGTTGTAACTCTTAAGGCCCTAGGCGCGGATTTTACAATTTATTTCGTTATGCGTTTTAGTATTGGCCACCACTATATTATATAATACCTTAGATTAAGCTGCAATTTTGTTTGGTATTCCTTTTGTATGAATACAAATAATATATCAGAGACCTACCTTTAAAAGTCGCATTTTAAGCCGTTGCTTCACGCGTTGTAAATAATAATTAAGGGAATAATATTTCTTTATTTAACACAGTATTTGTTTTAATGTAAATATTTATCCTCCGAGCTATAGGCGTAGGATCAAAATGTATTAAGCAAACATCTTATGATTGAACGATTTTTTCAGTTAAATGTCTTATTTTTGTTATCAATAAAGTTTAATAAAACAAATTATTTTCATCAACAAAATATACAACAACAGTTTATGAAACTATAAAACAACTCAACAGTAACGCTATAACAACTTACACAACAGTATTGAACTCGTTAAAACAAACCAAATTATCCCAAAATCGAGTAACTTCTAAATAGTCATTAGAAAGGACAAGGTAGTCAACAGTCGTTAGAATCACCAACCAAATGAATAAAAAATATTTTGCCATTAGCCATTAAAAAGTTCCGTCAACCAAATTTGTGAAACAAAAAGAGCAAAGTTTACATTAAACCTTTTATAAAATATCAATATTTAGAATAAAATTGAAACGAAACATGCGATTCTCCATTAAGTTAACAATGCTCATTTAATGCCTTCCAAATAATGATTAGTTCGAGTTCAAACAAAGTAATAAATGACTAATATCCGTAACCCAACTTAAATAAGAGTTAAACTCTATCTCAGACCAGTCACATAAGCCTTTCTATTCTTAAGGATTACGGAATCCCTCATATTATTCGTCTACGTATGCTGTCAAGGGAATATTAAAAAAAAACAAGTTCATAAATCATTGACACTAATCCCGTTCTTTTGATTTACAGGTTATTGCTTGTAGGGACGCTGTTGGGGAATGTCATACTACTCATATATCATGCGACTCGTAAAGTCGCCGAATTTCCGCGACAAATAGCTTACACGCATCGCACTACTCGACTGAGGGGACATCTTGCGCCAGTGACGGCTATGGGGAGGTCTAGCGCTTTGTAAATGCAACATCGACTACGATATATTATATTTCTATTTATCTTTTCAATAAGCACTGTATTGAATTAGCTATTAGCAAACAGTATAGAACTATTCTTTGAGCTAATCGTTTTAATGTTCGATAAACATTATTGTTGGTGTCTATTATGCCTGAAAAATACATCTTTTCGACTTAACGATTGATTATTGATAAATCTATCAGTTGTTCGTTTAAGTTAAAAAACAGTTACATGCCACTACACAAGGAAACGTCACAAAACTATATTTTATACGTAATCTGGAAGTTGGCAAGCTCTTCGACAAATAGATCGCATGTCAGATCTGGTGAAGGGAAAGCGAATGTAACGTTCTACTTGGGTCTCTTGAGTAATACTGGGTATAATAATATAATAATGGGTATTTTTTATAAGCAGACTCGCGTTTGGCTACGATAATAATCCCTATGATATTTATAAGCTTTTACCTCTCTGAACTTAAATCTAACTAAGCCAGCCTGTCTGATGAAATTAAAAATAAATCACAAAAAATATTTTCACTGTACACCCTAGGTGATATGCGTGGAACAAAGCATAAAACGCGCGCACTGTCTGTTTGATTTCTTCTTCAAAGACAAACACAAGGAAAACAAAATTGTTATTTCATATCGACAATAATTTACCATCGTGTAATATAGCCACACACGAGTTGCAATTCTACGTCATTACAATAAGAACTATTATGTTCAAGCGTATGAGGAAATATTTCACAATTGTGCTCTTTAGTGCATGACATTTGCTTTTGAAGTGTTTCCCGGTATTTTTGTAGCGAAGTGTATAAACAGTTATATTAATAGGGTACATACAAGATATAACAATCTTCTAACGAACGTTCCGATGCAATATCAATACATACCTACTAGGAAATTAGTAAGATTTCTTTAATGGATTATCAAACCCTATATGTAAGTGTGAACTTTAATGATCTAGGAAAGTGAACACCGCAAAAATATCGGAAGTTATGCTTAGAGATTTTAGTAAATTGGAAAATTAATATTGTCATGCTACTGTCGGTGCGGAAAGGTTTAAGTTGTTTGGACAGGTTAAGTGTGTACCAAACCTTAAAGGCTTTGTACGATTTCTGTCAGAAGAAAACGAAGTTTCATAGCTCGAGAAGACGTTGGGTTCTGTAGATGATACTGATGTTATTAATTGAAGATGTAGTTGCGAGCACTAAATAGAAATTTAATATTAGACTTAAATAAACATTAACGGACTTTAGAAGTATCTTAAAAGTTATCCTCATGGTGGAGATTATTTGAATTAGTCAAAGTAAAACTGTCACTTACATATTTAAGCGTTTTAATTCAATAATATTCCGGGATGAATGATCATGATTTATTCGAATCTAAATCGTACTCAGCAGCAGTCTTTATCTTTATCTTGAGATTCGCTCCCACACGGCCTTCTGATCACAACTGAAATTGTGTATTTGATGGATAGGTAGGTATATTTTCAATTTAATAGACCACTTTACCCTACGGAACTCTGAATACCGAACAAAATCCATAACGTTTTATTGAGAAGTTGAGCGCAGCTAAAAAAACAAAATGTCTTTGCAAATGTTAAAATAATATAAGAATGCTGTTCGACCGTTATACTGTGGTCGCTAATAACAATTAGCATAAAGTTGATAATCGTTAAGCAAATAACTTCATTGCGGTAACAGCAACATTGCCAAAATGGTCTAATCCTTTACGTCAGTTCGAAATGCCCGTCAAACTTGTCAATTGTTTATTACATTTTGTGGAATAAAGAGGCCGTAAATGGCATTTTTTGTGTTCCTCTTTCCGCAGAGTAAACATCGTAAATTCATTTCGCCGGACCTTTGTTTATTTTAATGTCACACGAATTGAAATGGGTGTTATCGAAACAATAGAGGATATAACACAATCATATTTTTCAATAACTCCAGCTATAGTGAACGGTTGTTTGTTCGTATTGGCTTACAAATAGTTCGTTTACAAACTGCTGACCGGATTATTTATCAATGAAATCTATGACTGGTAGAAAGTTTTAACCGGCACAGGAATTTGGCTTGAAGCGTCAGGGTCAAGAACCTCTAATGAAATACAATTCATACATATAATGTCTTATATATATAATAACTCTCATATTTCTATAGCTCTGTTATTAAAAACGGTGTTGCACTCACTTCTGTAAACGAGATACTTTTCGGACTACATTGCTCGTAATATCCACAGTATAAAAATCCACCAACATATTATACTTCACTTGTAACTGAAACTCACATTCAGCATTCGGGTAACGTATTAAAGGTAACGTATCGCAAACAATCAAATGGCAAATAAACCCTTTACACACATTTCGTTTTATTCGCTTTTAGTGCCAATATAAGAGAGTGTTCCGTGTATCAATAAAAGTTCCCGAATTGTTTGCTCCCGTATATTTCCTTGAGTGTACATTTTCTATGAGAGTACGTAAAATAGGTCAACTAAATATTAATAGGGCCCGTTCTGTATTAAACAAGTGTTTCGACTTTCGTTTATTTTACCGGAAGTTTAATGTTAGTATGTTCATAAAGCAGTTCATAAAGCCTAGTGCTTTGAAATTAGTCTCTCACTCCGGTGGGTGTGGGTTCAAATCCTAGACCGCACCTCTCATTCTAGGGCCGTTTAAAATAATTTAAACACAGAACATATTAACAATTGAGTATGAAGTCTGCAAATCGGCATTTGGCCATTATGGTAGACTATGACCTTAAACCCTCTCACTGGCAGAGGAAACCAGTGTTTATGAGAAGACCAATAGAAAGGGTAAAAAAATAAATTTTGTAAATTTATAATTAGTCGAAGTTTTTTACATTGCTCTTTAACTAACAAAGAAATTTAAATAGAAAAATGTATTAATCATGTTAGAATATACACGATAAAATGTTTACTTTAGTTAGACCTGTTTTTAATTGACTTATAATCGAATAAACTATTCTAGTACTAAAGGCTAGCTTTTAAGCAGATTCAAGTCTGTAATAGTATTCGGGCATTGAATAATGGTAAATTAAATCGATAAATAACTAAAACGGATTGCCCTGTAATCTAAATAAAACGCTTATATCACTACGAACTATGTGAGATAGACGGTAGATGTCGCTAAGAATTCAGTTAATTGTAGGCATACCATCTGTTATTGATTTGAAATATAGTGAAAAATACATTATCTACTTTAAGTTTCAAAACACAAACAATGAAAAACAGACAAAACTTGTCAATTCAAGCTATATATATATGCGAATTATCAACTGAATGACAGTTGTTCCATTAAAATATTTTGTTTTTAAACTCATTTACCTGTTCATTCTATTTGTGAATTATAGAAAAAAAAATATCGCGTTTGTCTACTATTTTAAAGTATAAAAGAAATCGCTAATTGAGTGATAATTAGACGAGTATAAAAACATAGTTGTAAACATTTTCACTACCATAACATTTATTCGCTTGTCGGATTGAGCGTTCCTGTGAAACAGGTTCTTAAGAAATAATTATACTCGTAGTGATGCATGCAGGTGTCCTGTTTCGCCTACTAACTTAGGTCGCTTACAATTAGTAATATGGTAATAATTTATGATAGAAATGTATAAAAACAACAGTATTGTTACAAGTACAAATTTTACCTTAACCGGAAGAGTGAATGATGTTTAAATAAAAAACGCACCTAACTTACGAAAATCATAAGTAAGCCACTAACTTTAGAGCCAAGTTTTCTTTATACGTATCTAATTACACGATTGTACGATTGCAAATTAATATTATGTAATCTCAGTGGGCATTTAGAAACTCTTACTACTCGTAGTAAAACTTCCAAGCGTGCACTCATAACATTTACAACGAAGTTTTAGCGTTCTAATGCTAAATAGGTCCAACAGATTACAGCTTAATATTACAGAGAAACCTAAAGACTAAGTTCCTCGGGTTAGCCTTCACTGTTACAGTTAGTGATATTTGTTTATTATTTTGGTGTAAACAAACTAGGGATGACGGGTTAAATATACCAATACTCCTGCACTACAACTAAGGGACCTGAGGGTGTCTGAACAGCGCTACACGGGACCCCTTGTTTGTAAAAGCCAAGTCACCTTCAATTGCCTCATCCTGTTTATTATTATTTTTTTTTATCAATTTGCGTGTCATAGGATTTATAGGTAATAAAGTATTATTTTTTTGTTTTTCTTGTTTTCTTATAAAGCGCATTCAACTTTTTATACTTAAAAGCGTGTGCTAGGATCTAAGCCTAGATTCAACGTGGGTGGCTGAAATTCAAAGCACTGGGCTGTCACAGATAAATTTTAATAATAAGTACCTATAGGAAAATTCTTATTGGTTTTGAATATATATACGTTGTAAAAGCTTAAGTTGGCTTGCATGGCAATTAGTTACTTTTATACACATTATAAAAAAAGACATGTCAAGATGATTTGCCTCTTTATTCCCATAATAAGCCCTGCACACAACCCACGCAAATACCTCTGAATACATTATAAATGTCTACAACTTAATCTCTGTAGATAAAGGTGTATTATGTTAATCGAATATTTTAGATACGACACAAGCGATTTGCATGAAACCTTACTTCAATGGTGGCCGTATTCTTGAAATTACATACTTTATAGCATTGTGAAATCAAAAACGTCAACGCTGAGTAAAATGTATGTATATTGTATAGTTTGATCATTTGGAATTAAGATTTTATTTATTGAAGATATATGAAAGTGTAACGGTTATGGTAAGTGTAAAAATAGGCCTTTCTCAATATCGCAGAAGCTTAGTAAGTTGTATGTAGTTTAAGGTACAACAAAGAGAAAATAGTAGGTAACCGAACCTAATCTAATAGTGTTATTATAAATCGTAGTTAGATATATGTGACTACAGTCAATAAAACTTTCCTAATTTCGCAAAATTTTGTACATCTTACTAGTCGGATGAATGTATCCAGTCCTTTGAACACTGTCTTGATAATTAGGTCAAGTAGATGGAAAAGCGCTTAAATAAAAATTATTACAATTTTTTTTTGCGTCCACAAAAAAAAGTAAAGTCGCAAAGAAAAATGTTATTGTCAGTCTAAAGATCTTTTTGTTGTAATTCCTGTCTTAAATTTTTAACATCAATGGAAGTGTCCAGATTATTTATCAATTGAACACAAACAAATTCAAATTAGCGTTGACATATTGTTTCCCTCAAACTGGTATAAATGATTTTTATCTCGGACAAAACTTGAAAGGAAACCTCCGCTTATAGTCCGCTGGAATCGTCAACTCCGGAACTACTGAATCAGATCGCAATCTTTCAAAATGACAAATGTCGCTTCCAGTCCCTTTATTTATTACTGACCGGTCGCATTACGATCTAATAAACGATAGACGATTGACTATTTTTTCACTTAACATACCTATGAACTATTTAGATTTTATTCGAAACTTGTTCATATGCTTAACTATGTTAATATAGATTACTTTCGAATTCACGGTATTATTAAAAATATTTACTATGAACGGTACGAAAATTGAGCTTACTTGGAATAGTACATAGTGAAAATTAATTAACAGCTACTACTTTATACATCAAGTTATCAAGTTTACATAAAAAATCTTTTTTCTCACTCCCACTCTTTCTCGTTCTGCACTCTCATTGCGACATATTCCTGAAAGTCCGTATTCTGGGTAAAATTAACTCGATTGGAATAACGAAAGACGATATTAATCACTGCCTTTTCCAACAAATGGACGGTGAGGGTTTTAGTGAAGAATGCAAGTTTCTTTATAAGGGATGTTTGGGTAGCGTTCATTTGTAGTTTTTAAAACTGTTAACAGCTATTTGTACTTGATGATATATGAACATAATTTATACTCACATTTTATTTTATTAGGATGAATATTTGAATGTAAAAGAAACTCGTCTTATTTGTAAAGATACTGATGTTTATCGCTCAGTACTTTCTGCCTACCCGGTTAGGGGCCTGCCATGATATAATAATAATAATAAAATATTAATGTATTTGTGAATTTTGAAGAACCGAAATCATTCGTTTGGCGGATATAAGACCTGTTTTTGTTTTTTATAGATACTATACCTAGGTACATAAATAAAATTAATAGCTGGTTATGGATACTTTTCGTTTTAGGGAGTCCTTACTTTTAATAACATCTTTAACGAAGAACTGTTCATGCTGGATAACAAGTTTAAATGTCCACAAAACGAATTTAATCAAACGATCGTGCGATTTAACGGCACTGGCATTTCCCCATGTATTTGTTTACGATCAGTTGAGTACAATACGTGACCACGTATTTATAACGAAGTTTGACTTTTCTTAAGAATCTTCAAGGTAAGGTAAGGCTTTGTCTAGACCCCCAAAGCATATCTTAGGACGCATCTACACTTTCAATCGGGTTCGTAGCCAAAAATATTTCATGAATCCTTATACCAAGTAGATGCTATTACGTAAAAGCAGTTCAACAGTGAAGAAATTTCATCTTTGCATCATTCATAACGTCTCCGCGTCTTGTAGCAATGAACGACCTAGTTCTAGTCAATATTATTCTGCTTCATATTTACATTTTTCCTTTGTAACGTTTAACTATGGGAACGTTTCTGTTGAATTTGTCCTATAGGAGATCCAGCGTGAATTTATTTTTCGAGATAATTCACCTACTCACGTAATGTAGAGTAAAAATATTCTTAAAATTAGATATATCAAAAAGAGAATATTTGCTGATTTGGACTTGTCGCAGTCTAGACATGTCTGGTCGTGTCCGTTTCGTTGCGGACAAATGAGTGGCGACCCTAAATCGTTTTCCGCGTGTGCGTGTGATAACAAGCCCAAAGCACCGCATTTCGATGTCGAATTTTATTATTTCTCGGCCGGATGGCGGATTTACTGGGTCCGTGCGAGTTGGTACGTAATAAATATAAAAGTTATAGCTAGCGGGAGCCTTAACCCTTCGCTTAAGGCTCGCCACAAGCGGATTAAGGCCATTACTCATTCCTACCGTCTAGAGTGCCTCAGGCTTGGACCGGGGAGAATGTAAATGTGTACACTTTTTCCCAGGTGCGCTGGCCAGCCTTAAACGTAAGATCGGGTTACTGATATACGTTGGGACCGAAATGCATTTATACATTTGGAATTTCATTTCTATATGTCTTCGTTTTCGTTGATATAGACAATGGAAAAATGGACTTTCATAATGAATAACTATTCGCTAAGTACCAATAACATAAGCATATAATACAAACAGCCAATATTTTGCAAACATTTTATTATTGTTCTTATTCAAAGCATTTATTAGATGCATATAAAGCATCGTTCTCGCAAAACGAAATTACAGGAATTACACTGTATAAATTAAACTTTCAACATTAGTTTAGTAACAGCCTAACAGCTACCTTTAAAAGCCAAAGCACATAAAAATGTTGTTACAAAGCAAAGAGTCCTTAAATAAAACTCATATTACTCGTATTAGATTAAAACAAAACTCGTAACCGCTGCTACGAGTGGAAATCGTAACAGCCGAGTATAATCGTCGCTTATTTTTACCGGCAATTTGCTTTATGGACCGAGTCGGTATTGATTCCATTAAATATTCAACATCTGTTTTGGAAAGTGGTGATTATATTTATGAAAACTCACTATGTCATTATCTACAATTTGTCTATAAAAACTAACTTAAATTAGTGACTTTGAATGTAGTCCGACACAGTGGTAATATATTTTAATGTATTACTTTGTCAATAGAGAACACAATAAGCAACCGTGCTGTACCTATTAATTAAAATAATGATAGGTGCTAACAGTTTTACAAATAAATTAATAATACTCCATACCAATGGCATTTTATACCTACAGTACTGCTCAAGTTCATTTGCAGATTTCCATAGGCGGCAGGCAGGTCTATTGTTCACAATTGTTAATAATTGTAAAGAGAATAGTGTTCCATTTTCAAATTTGGAATACGTTTTTTTATCAATCATTGTGTCTATGTTTATAGTTTCTCGAGATATATGTTCAGTCAATAAATGAAATCACAGTCGCGATAGTTCTATTTAAATAATGCGGATGTGAAGTTATCCAAGGGCCTTAAATCAAGTCGGGCTGATGACAACTATAAATTTTAATTCTAATTATTCCCGAGTTATATACACCAGCTAATAAAATAACAAGCTAGGGGCGTTAGGAAATTGAGGCATTTGAACATTATCCTAAATTAGTTTCGTCAAAGTGTCAAGAGGTAAAAATAGTTACATAATAGGTATGTTCTTCACTGCCATCGAAGCGATATCGTTGCGTTAACTTAGAAACCAAAACATACCACTTTTGTTTTCTATAATCGTATAGATATAAAATGTTATCAAGTAGTTTTGTTTCCTATCTTGGAAGTAAAATCCGATGATTTCGTTAAGTTCGAGTTTACGATACATTGTAGGTCACCATTCTAAAATTCATTCACTTTTTCATAACGCAACAATAAACCACAACTTCAATAAATAATGAATACATAATGTACTGTGACTATTGTATATTGTTATTGTGTAATCGGCGTTTAAGCTTATGAGACGAAAAACTAATAAGTGCTCCGTGCAAATATGCAGATGCATAATACTTATATTACCTACAACATTTTTATTATCATTGAAGTACAGTTCGTTAAGCAAATTTATTTTTACATGTACCTATGTAGTTTAAATTGTCGGCGATTCGCAGTAACCAGCTTTTCGTTAACTGTTAGCGATGGTGCAACAGTTTTCCCGCCATAATTCTCAAAATAGTATAATACAAAATTAATTACTTCCAACGGTTTTAACGATATCGTAATTAAAGATGAGCCGCGACGAAAGCTGTTTTACGGGACCATGGAAAAAAATCTTGCTACAATTTGTAGGAAAACACTGAAGAGAGGACGAAATCATTTAATCCGAGCGTTTCGCTTCTAAACATTTAATTTTTACATCATTGTGCCCGCAAAAGACGAAATTAATTACCGTTTGCTTATTTTTTAATTAAAAATTATATTTTATGAAATAGCCGACGTTAACCTTAATATTTCATTAAAGATGGAAATTCTAGTGGCGCCATATTGTGAAGAAAGGCATTCATTCCAGCTTATATTTTGCATCTTAAAGTGTGTTTAATTAAGGAATAATTCGACCCGATTTTTACACAAGCAGCGTTGCGAAGTTGAATGCTATAAGTCTTAACCTTCATCACGCAAAGTAATCTTTCCAATATCGTAGGCCGTAGGTAGATGAAATTGCGACTGTTTGTATTCGCAAATAAGAAATCCCACGCTCCTTCGAAATGAAAATATCTCAATCAAGTGTTACAAGAAAATGTTTTTATTTACGCAATTTGTAAACATTGGCTTCTTTTAGGGCATCCGGACAACTTCAAATTCAAAACACGCCAAAGCATCCGAAACCCAATCACTTAGTAGGTCATATCTGCTATCTCGTAGCGGCTAAATTAACATATTTTCCCTTATTCACGAATATGGAGGCCGACCCGAGTTTATCAAGGATGTTTAAACCGAATATATAAAACAACGTTGAAGCGTTCCGAGTTTCACGTTGAACAAACGCGTCCACGCCCACACGAGACGAGTTTACGCGCTGTTCGAATATAAATCTTAGGGGACATCCTACCTACAATTCGGGATTAGCTACATGTAAATCGCTGTTCGTTTCAATGTCATTTCTGTTTCCTCTCGTCTTCAATGTGTGTAAACATAAAAGTTTGACGCGTAGAACTTTTTACACATTTCCCTTATCACCTTTGCCAATAGTTCAGTGGATTCTAAATTGACTTTGCTTAACGATACGCTTGTAGGCAGCGATGTAAATCGATTCTATGATATATTAATATGACAAACAAAACCGTTCCCAATCACCGCCTCATTTTAACCGCGGCCCTTGTAATCTATTTTTTATCGTCCATGACCAGACGCAACCTTTTCACGGCTCTTTGATTTATATGCTGCGCGCTCACATTTGATAAAAATTACTTATCTCGTACGGGTAATTGATTTATAACAATGCACTTTTATCGCTGGATAAATAAACCGTGTAGAAGTTTGTTGCTTTTATTCTAACTATCCGGCCTTTTTGTTAATAAAAATGCATCGATAACATTGGAACTTTGTTGAAGTATGTATTTTTAACCTTCTTATTAGTCCACTATTGGACATGGGTCTGCTCTCATAGTGAAAAGTATTAATCGTAGTGGCTCGCTACTTAAATGCTGAAGATATTTCATATTAAGTCACAAAACATTACAAAAGACCAATGTTTAAAGTATATACCATAAAAAATTTACAGCATAAAACTGTAAACTGTCATTGTGACCATACTTGAGCTGCTATTTATGAATAATTGTAATATTGTATTGGCAAAACCCATTATCCAGCTTAATCGTACGACCTCTGCCCGCAGTCGTTCGAAATGAAATTATCATTGAATAGTGACTATAACAATAATTTGGTTGTGGCCGATGCAATTATTATTCCGTTTTACACACCCCAAAATCTCATTGACGATGATTGCGTCAATTGTCTGGAATGCGGGTGGCGACAGCTTGTTGATCCCTATATAAATTGTGACAAAATTGACGAAACAATAAACAATATGGGTAATGTGATAATATTCACACCGAACGGGGCTTTGGTGGCTTTCAATTCATCATATCTCCTTTCTTTTGATTCGTCGAAACAAAATTATGTACATAGTAGTCGTATATAGTAGTAGGAATCAGGACAATTCAACACGAGGCTATTTAAACCTAAATTGGGCAATTAAATGCCTGTGTTATGGTAACCGGACAGCTGATAAACATACATATTAAATAATACTCGCATATATTTTTATCATATCTAGACACAGAATAAACAAATGTGCTAATTACATAAATGTTTTTCCTACCTGGGATTCGAATCTACGACCTTCAGCGTAGCAGAAGGGATCTCTAGTCATTAGAAGAACAGGCCAGTAAAAATAGCAAATTATCTACATGTGTTATCCGAAGAATGGGCTTAAGTTACAGTCATCTTGCCTGACAATAGAAAAAATAATTTCGTTCCTTAATGGATTAACTCTGAGAATACCTCATCGAGTTATCAAATGATGGGGGTCGTCCATTCCAAATGAAATGTTCTCTCCTAATCCTCCAGCTTTTTATCCGCTATCCCTTTCTTCCATTCGTGTATTTCGATGATAGAAGAGGAAAGGAAATAATTTTAAGAAAAACATAATGTAGGGTTAGAAGCCGCAAGATCCGTGTCACCCCGCAGGTAGATCAATAAAAATGGCCGTTTCATTAACCTTGTGTCCGACAGCACTTATAAAGACATTAAAAACGTCTATTTCTGTCCTTTGTAACGTACAGAACATTTTTCGTGTAACCTTTTACTAGGCGTAGTCTTTTATTCGAATATAGGTTGAATAACGTAAGAAACTTGTAAATGTGGAATGTGAGGGATAATAATGAATTTATTGTAATTATTAATTGGTTCACTTACCTACTCATATAATGGCTGGTTATACATTACCATCTTAATTTTGACATTAAAAACCATATTGTGATTGTTATACTTTTATTAAAACATGGTGTAAATTATGAGGATTATTCAGTAAGTCTTAAGCACTTACGAAACACAGAAACAGAACAAAACAGAATGAACATTATCAGTTGCCGTTGCAAGATTAGATAGTAATAACATAGTGTTCTCCTTAATGAGATGCTACGAGGCTGGGTAGCGCCGTTAAGTAATGGGACCGTGGGGAGGCACGATAAATATGATCAAACGAAACGTGCAACGGAGGAAGCAGTACGTTGCATAGATAAACGGGCGGCCGCGCACTCATAAACACAAGGAACACAAGTTCTCAAGCCACAAAATCGTCTCGAACGCTAGCGTGCTTATACAGCGTTAGCCTGGTAATTGGCATGGCGGTATCGCAGGCAACATTCTGTCGCCAAGCCTTGAACCGGCGTCTTTGTTTTCAGACAATAAACATGCTTTGTTACTGAAGAGCTATCTCAGAGTTGAGAGCCGGCGACAACGTTCCGCATGGCTGAGACATCGAGAGTTCTCGCTGGCTTCCATTTACGAAGTGTGGTCTTTTGTTTCGACGCTGTAAGTTCACGGGTAAGGTCGCCTTTTGACGGATGGTGCACGCTCGCATGTCTTAGACCCGTGAACTTTTCGGTTGATACATAGTTGTCATAATCTCAGTCACGACCCAAGTTCAAGCGTGGGTGCTATTTTTAAAACTGGGTCGTATTCAGTGAGCTCGGGAAATGTCGGAATTTTATCAGATTATTGCATGAATGGCGCGCTATTAAATGTCAAGTGAATTTCTTCTATTCGGCTCATACTAGACTTGTAGCTATTCATAATTTATACTCAACATTGCAGCCCGTATTGCTATTAAAATTTGCACTTTATGCTCCTTTGAGGTCGAATTCAATAAAATGTAAGAGTTGAATGGATTCTTAACTCAAAAGCATTCCACCTGTTTCATATAAACGTGTTAAAGTATATAGGCTAACTCAGCATCCATTATTAAAAATAGAATCAACAAAAATGTATGAAACACATATTTTATGTTGTCTTATCATATCAAGTTTCAGCATAAATTAGACAGACAGATAACTGTAGGTACAAAGGTATCGCAATCTGGTTTACTAATTTAACAATATCATCTCACGGTATCGCAACAAAGAATGCTACTTAGCATTGTGACCGCCATTTTAAAAAAGAAAAAGACTATCTCAACGGATAGCCGCTCGCCCAATAAGGCACAGCCGCGAGTCTTAAGTCGCGTGATAGCAGAGTTATCGTAGAAGCTGCCTAAAGCTAACTTATAGGGAGTCTTGGGTGTTGGTGAATTATTACGGGATAAAGTAAAACACGCCGATAATAGCCGAAGACAAGAAAAATAGGAAAAGGAGGAAATAACGATGATTTCTTTAGACACAGTTTACCAAAGACATGAGTACCTACATATATAATAAAGCCTTATCTCCAATGGAATGTTCAAAGCAGAAAAATAAGTCTTACAAAGGTAGAATTCCAATAAGTAGTCTTTTGCAAAAATAATTTTAAGACAAGTGCCCCTAACAAAAAATGTACAGAAATGTTGAAACACTAGTAATGCATTGTATATTATATACTGGTTTTATATGTAATGTATATATACATAATAAGTAGTAGTATCCGATATTGGAAAATTCCAGAACACACGGATAGCTGGAGTTCTTAGCCACCACCCACAATTCGTTACAACTGGGACCGCACAGTATTATTTATTATTTTATATACTTATTCGCGCCGAGACAATGTTAATAAATCAACCAGGATATCGGGTAATGGACACCGGCCGAGGAGTCCCAGAAGAGGCATAAATTCGATTTTGTATGCTTTTTACACTAAATCATTCGTTGGGAACACAAATTGTGGGTTCACGGTATCGATGTCCACAGAACGAAACCTAACGTGGATGTTGGGGGAATACAATTTTAACGAAACCGTTACTTATTATTACACCTGGAAGCCTTCGATTTGAGGGACTTTGATCTTCTTTGTAATAGCTTTATACCTTTATTCACTGTTTTGATATAAGTGTTATCATTTTTAAGTCAAGAAACAAAAATCCTGTTTTGTTTTAATGTCAACTTTTAACTTTCAATTTTTTTCAATGCTATATACTTTTCTGAGCCATATTTTATTTTTATTTTCTTATCATAGTCACTGAACCATCGAACTTTCAATCGCAACTGACGTTTCCTTGTCTATCTGAATAGGCCCTTATAATTAATAAAGTATATTGGTTATAGTCAAACAATATCAAAGTTACTTTGACTAATAGGTATACTGCAGCCCATTGGTTACGTGGCAAGTAACTCTGATTGCGGAAATAGTTATGGGTTCGATTCCCAGCCAGTGGAAGTACCTAGTCGTGATTTTTACCTGCAGAAATGACAACGATAAATGATGATGAGGTATTGAAGCATAGTCATTTTAATCGATTTGTTGAGAACTACTTAAAAACTGCTTTAAAAACTCAGTTTTAAATTACGTAATTCATTTACATGTGACATGTGACAAAAATTAAATCAATTCAATTATAATTTTCCTCGTCAAATATTGTAAGAGGTCAATAAGGTTCATATTGTTTGACCCCTTAAGTATTTAAATGGCAGATTAATAATCGTCATAACATTAGACATTACATAACAACATGCTTCCTTGTTACGCCAATTTCATATAATTTACTTGGCAACTAATAGCAATATAATGACATTGTACCCGTGAAACCTAATCTACAATATGTCATATGTTTTACACTTCAATGTCACATACTAATTCGACTATGATTAATAGGTAACAATATTATATTAGGTGCCTTGTATTTGGATGCTTACCATGGATTCTCGAAGCTAAAGAAATGAATAGAGAGTTAAACTCGAATTCTGCAAACTTTAAAAATCGCCAGAAAGTTTGTATATTTAATTAAATAACGAAAAGTATTTGATTACTTTGAAACAAATCTTATTTACTTATTAAGAAAAAGAAAATGAAATAAAAATTTAAATCATTGTAAAAGTGTAATCGTAAGTCCTTTAAAAATGGGACAGTTTTTGCAAATTTTCATTTTTTGAAATAATAGCTCGGACAGTTCCGGCTGATAAACATACATGTATACATATGATATAACACTTAATACATATTATAATACACCCCGACACAGAACAAACAAACCTGTTCACAACACAAATGTTTGTTTTAGGTAGGAATCGACCTATAACTAGTTCAGTAGTCAGAAACTTTCATGACTTCAAGTTTCATTTAACCACAATCGAGCAACGTGTTAGGGGTTACGTTATAATATGGTTATTCACGCCTACAGCATATGTTTAACGTTAGAGGGATCATCCGATTGACGTGACGTCTGGTGCCTTAAGTACTACGGACATGTGTTTATTTACTATCCTATGAGTAATTCATTATAACTAATAAATGTCGAAACTGCTTTGGATGCTGAGTAATGCTTTCTTTGAACGACTCGAAGATAGAGATTTGTTTTATGACGTCATAAAATAGAACAAGGGGTAGATGAGATATTGGTGTTATGTTACGGGAGTAATAAAAATTGCCAGAAGATATTGCTATTCTATTGAAGTCGCTTTTTCAATACATGGGTATGTTGTGAACTATGACTTCAATTCAACGTTAAAGAAATGTTATCTCCATTATATAAGTTACTTAATTATGCATTTTCACTTGTATACAATAGGCTTATAACACGATAAGTAATTAATATACAAAATATCCTTATTCTATGTACTGGTATGGCATTTATTATCAGTATAATTCCCACAATACATACAATAGTCTAACAATACATACATCGTGGGTGGCCTTGTACAATAGTCCACTCATGCCCAGTGATAACGTCAGGATAAGTTCACTAAGGGCTCTGAATTAAGCGTCGTATTGTACATATACCGGCCTTACTAGGCTCAAGATGAGAATTCATGACAAATTAAACCAGCTATCTTTTAACATTTTAACAGCAAAAAGATGAATAAATTTCAAAAACGATGATGCAACAATCGAAGACAAAGGACGCGAAATGAGTAGGTACCGCCTGTGCTCGAGTTTCCTTGAATTTTAATGTCACCATTTCTCAGTATGCTATGTCTCTATTACAAAGAATGTCACAATAAAATAGCTTGATAGAGCCTGAAGCAGGCCCATATTGTAGCAATATTTATTCATTAGCCTAGTTGATTCACTGGAACTTCGTCTAGTTGGAAATAAACATAAAACCACACGGTAGTATAGGCAATAACGCATTCAGTTCGTAAAAACAAACTTCCTTTACATATTTCTTATCGCTAATCGGCGGTTGTACAGAACATTATCTAGACAGGAAATATGACTGAGCCTCCTTTGTCCAGATGGTCATTTAGCACGATTAAGTCCTTAAATGCAAGTTCCAAACACTCGAGAGAACGAAAGGTGTACGTTTTTTGTTTTACGCGGCGCGGCGCCGCTCTAAAATATTCAAAGACTGTCTGCAGTTAATTTCGTTAGACGTTCGAACGCATTATGTAAATGTCATGATTTCCTGTTAAAGACGACGTCTGGACTACGAGACTGAACGCGAATACCTCGCGTGTCGATGGATGATTGTTCCATACCATACGTTCGTCTGGATTCTTTGGATATTTGTAAAAAAGTGCTAAATTTCCATACACAATTTACGACTCTCGAAAGAAATACTTTTCGTTGTCATGACTAAACATAATTTACATCGGTTCACGTAATATTATGGAGACGTTATAATAATTTAGTGCAGGCTTCTCAGAACGTCGACAGTTAGTATCGAATGGATGATTTAGGATCATTGAATATTAAATCCTCGCTTCTAACCCGAATATTTCCTTTAATCTAACCACGATTAGTCATTAATAGAATTCCGATTCCGAGTCTTTGTTTTGCTAAAACCTTATTCCTTGAATCGCTTGACATTAGGTTATTTATCGAACCCATTAATTTTTAATTATGTTCAAGGTTCTGGTCGCTTATATGTACCTACGCGTATTAACAATTTTTAATCTCGTTTCCATTAAAATGTTCCATATTAAAATTGTTTTAAGCGACACAAAGGCTTGGCATCCTTTTACCAAAGAGTTATTTTTTTAACGGAATGCCCATAATTTGTACCTGCTTCAGTTTATGTCGTCGGTAATAATAAATTGTTTCATACGAATAATTTTATTCAAAACGAAATTACAAATTAATTGACAAATTGTCAAAACTCTGATACTTATAATAAAGTACACTTTGACAAAGGGACATTTATTTAAAACCATTGGATATGCCGCGAAAATCTTATAAAATTGAATTAAAAGACAGCTTTATCCCTAAGGTGCATAGCTATAATCTACTGAATGTAATATAAATATTATATGGAAACAGGCTAACTTGTTTTACATACGTATTCGTCCCTTTCCTTCTAAATGATAGTTAAGTTACATCTTTCGACGTATTTATTAGTGCTGCGTGTAATCAAACATACAAAATCGCACTTTGAGGCGACGCAGTGAGACCATTGATTTGCTGCACGCATTTCCTTAGAAAGTCGTCCCTCATAACTCAATGGTTGTGTATTAACTTTCCACTGTGTCGGTGTACCGTTACTCTTACTGCGATTTACAATATAACAAGCTTACTCGCTAACTACTAGTAAAATTAACTTTTCCCCATTAAAATAATTTTACGAGTACTAACACCTTCTACTGTAGATGCTGAGGCTTTGTTACGATATTTCCTTTATATAGTAAGTTGAGCTTACATAGTGTGTAAATAGTCTTTACGACGACTTTATGAAAATCTGTTTCAATATTAACATTCGTTTTAAGATTTTTGTAGATAATCTTTTATTTTCATGTTTGGTTCTTACTTTGAGTTGTGAACGATTTTGAACAAAGGACATTCATTTGTTTGTTATTTATATCTAGAACTCTTTTAAAAAGAGTGAAGCAAGCGGTCGTGTATTGTTCAAAATTCTCTCAGATAATTCGAGTATCATGCGAGAAAAATCGTTCAAAAGTGTCTTGGAGCGCGCGCCACGCGTCCCATTCACGCTATTCATTTTTGGAAACAACAAAAGATGTGATGCTAAACACTGCCATTATTACACCTATAATAGACAAAGCAACTTTGTTCGAGACAATGGGACCAAATAAAAGGTTTTTGTCATTAATTTTTAAACTTTTGACATTTGTAACGGTGCGTTCTTTGTGTAATGTGAGCGTTGGAACGTGGCGGCGAAAAATTAGCGCTCAGCGTGTGTGCTGTCAGTACAAGATGAAGGATACGAGAGGGACTCAGCGTCGGCACTTTATTGACTGGCACGAAAATATATGCGTGCTCTGTACACTGAGCCTTTTGTTCTTCAAAATTATAATAGGAATTCTTCGCCTTACATACCTTACATACAGTGGAGAGAATCCGTATGGAAACGTATATAGTTCTATGTATAATGCATTGTTATTTTAATAATTGTAAATACGTTACAGAGACACGTACAAAAAGTTAATTAAATAAAAAATTAATGGTAAAAGTCGAAAGTTATATCTGCGAAGGTTAATAGGAAATTTATTATTTATATTAACTGGATACAGCAATATCAACAAAGGTGTTAATACAACTATTTCGCGATTAAATACTGTGAAATTAAATTGAAATGGATCGAAAATTTCCACCTTTTATATGTATGGTTATTTTACGTAAATATCGAAAACATTAAATTGCATATAAAGGCTAAAACCGATTGGTGCATGGTACAAGCGTGACGAATTAATTTAACATTATACTGTACGTAAAGATTTACGCACTATTCCCTTACATTGTATAGTTTCGTACAATCGATGCCCAAATTAGTAACGCTGTTATGTCACCTGAACCGAAGGACCCCACACGGTAAATGCATATTTTGGTTCCCAATACGAACCATTCAATGGGCATAATGAAATATTATTCGATCCTACAGACCCGCCAGCTACGGGGCCCCGAGAATATTTTTTATGTCCATACCTAGGGTTATAATTGGAAAGTACGATGTTCCTGTAATTATTTACGACCTCAACGAGAGGACATCATTATGAAGGATCGTTAAAATCTTTTTTACCGCTAAAGAAGTATTCATTTCTAGTGGTTTAAGTATTACTTGTCGAGCTAATTATGCAGAATGTTAGATTTACATTTACAAACTTTATTTCTTTCAGTCAGTATTTTACTTGTCAGTTATTTTTTCTATATCAAATTAGTAGTAGTGGCAATAGGTTAAGACTTAAAAATTACGTGGATCTTATGTGGTAATTATAATTATTCTATTATAATTCTCTTAAAAAGCAGCAGTTTTACGGCTACCAATAATTTTACACATAATAAAAAGAGTAATCGGTCATTTATTTCACGCTATGTCTTGTACGAACAAGCACGAAAAATTGAGATGAGTGATGAGCATATTAATTGATTGATAGGATGTAAGTTACAAATACATACATACATATATTCCAACGCTCACAAAGAGACAATGTACGGAATCGAAAACCTATGACCTCGTTTGTTTTTTAGGAAAAATCAGATAACAACATATAATGGTCTTAAATGTCAAATACGAAAGTGTAGTGAAGTGGAATAAATATAATATGTAGAATGCAATAGCAGAATTAGGATCAAAAATGATAAAAAGCAATAGGGAAAAAAAGTATATTTTTATATAAGTAATAAATTTTCAATATTAAGTTAAAATAGGGATTAACTTAGTTTATATTTCCAATCTTAGAAACATTTATGAAAAGCCTATTATCAATGTCTACTACAATTAATAGAACTTCATTGGTCATGGATCGTTTACATAAATTCAATTCCTTATTACATTTGTAGGTTAGTATTTACAATGATAAAAGTAACAAATGCGTATAAACGTATTCGTTATTAGTATTTCATTTGTTATCTATAATACTTATAAACAATTTCTAAAAAGTAAATTAAAAAGTACATTTTCACTCTCGCCTCTAAGCTTTCCTGGAATGTTCGCATAACTTTCTGTATTTGCAACTCGTACAACTGCACTGACTAGTTTACGAAGTGCCACTTCCACAAGGTTTCCTGCTACCAAAGTAACGAGCTCTGTACACGAAATGCTAAATACGGCTGTGTATCTACGTTTTCAACTTTGCACAAGTGTCTACCGACATCTTTATTTCTATTTGACATGTCACATTTACTTTGGTGTTACATAATATTATGAAACAACCAGTACTGATTCTTTCAAATTGTATAACCATATTGTTTTATTATAACTTAGAAAGTGTAGGTGGGATATTTAATATTAAAATGTTGTGGCAAAAAAGCACAACATTTTTATGCCAACGTTTGTCGCGAGATCATGAATATCCTATCATCTAGCTCCGCTTCGTAATGCCCGCAAAGAAACAGACTGTAACTAATCCGATACAAAAAATGACCCAATCTAAATCAAACTTTGGATCACAAAAATCACAAAAAATTCGGAGCATAACAAATCTATCTGCCAGAAAATGATCCGATAAAACTGAACTATGGTCTTTGGTACACAGGAAAAAGTACCAATTTTACCGTGTTGATCGATATCATGCTATATGGAAGAATATTCCGATAGACTGTAGTCAAATGTACGTAGCTACTAACAAAGTGCATGTGTATATATACTATTTTTAAATTCAATTCATTAGCTTCCTATGTTCTCCTATAATCTCGGGTAAAGAAACTAACAAAGCGACAAGAAGCAATTATAAGTGGCCGCTGTTGATAAAATACATCTGCAACCAAACTCGAGAAGAACTGCTCGAATAAGTCTATCAACTATACCCGTAAGTTAGTAGAAATTGGTAAGGCAGTGATACTGCCCATAACTGAAACATTCTCCATCAGTTCCCTTCAAATTAATTCAAGAATCGTCGTTAAAATTTACTTGCTTGTGTACTTTTAAAATTGCTCTGATTGCAATAAGGAGTTTCTCGATTGGAACATATTTCAAAAAGAAAGTCTAGGAAACTGGCCAATTCTTTCTTTTGTTTATTAACTAAATGCGATTATAAAAATAATGTAAAATGTAATCATAAAAAGTGCTTTAAAGATACACACACATATTTTGAAAGTTAATGTACGTAGTCGCACGTAGCTTAACTTCAAGGCAATTTTCACAAGAGGGATAACAAAAACACATACAATTTTAACAGTTACTCGTAATTCTTACGCAAAAAGAGAATATAGTGGTATAATTAAAAATTGTCTAGAAGATGAAACAGTACGAATCCCAAACGAGTTTGAAGTACTAAAGTTAATGGAAGTGACATCACTGCACTCAGCTGTGTCGAGATACAAACGAGTGACGACACTCGACACACTGCGCTCCCACTAGATTAGACACCTGCCTTGAAAATTTGGCACGGCACACAGTTTGCTCGTTTAGAACTTGATGCGATAACAACTGGGACAGTTATAAAGTTTAACTTGAAATTTCGTCTAACTAAAACAAAGCTGACGAAGTCCGTATATATATAAAAAAAATTAACGTGAAACCATACGAGATATAAAGCCGCCGCTAACCAAAAATTGTATAATAACTATTTAATCACTTACATGGAATATGTAAGGGTGTTTATAAGGATTTAAGTTTAGAGAATGCA
>DWGJ01000115.1:0-44084 GCA_018246895.1 Aspitha aspitha aspitha | reverse complement strand
ATTACTGCTCCACTCCTATTAGTCATAGCGTGATGTTATATAGCCTATAGCCTCCCTCGATAGATGGACTATCCAACGATTTAAACGATGATATTAATTAATAATTGCGCGTGATGCTGTTACCATCAATGTTTATTTTTCGTTCTTAATTTCAGGCAATTGTAGCAACCATTCTCATTTTTTTTAACGTGTATTTATTATGAAATGTGAATATTCTTATTGGAGCTATGTACATATACGAGTATGTATCAAGTACTGGCAAGGTTTAGGACGAAATGAATCGAAATGTTTTTTGAATACAGCTTACGCTCATATCACTTCCTCATAATTGCATTACTCTAACACGGACTAGCCATAACAATAAATTGTTAGCTAACAGTAATTGAATTGTTACTACTCGAAGAAAATAACGATTTGACTCTATATAATATATATACAGTATATAACGTATATAGAGTCTATACAGTAGTTTTTCATGATAAATTTCCGCAAAAGAACACAATAACATAACTTACGACTGCTTTATAAAACTCATAGATTTCCACTTATCCTCCGCTATGTTACGGCAGCTTTATTTATGACTCTCCGTTGTCTATTCATTCCGTTACCTTATGGGGTTGTTTGCACACTTTTGTAAGTTTCCGATCACTTATATTAATTTTACAATCGAAATACTAATAATACATCCATTATATTCTTATGAAACTATATTTGTTTAATGTCGCTGAACATAAGGAGTAAGGCTTATATGGTACAACGCCCACTTTCATTCGATGTCTATTGTGTGGAGACGGTCTATTGTGTGGTGAAAACATTAACAAAAGCGACAATAAAATTTCCCTTGACAGTGAACAATAACATGTTGCTGATAAATGTATAGAAATAATGGGGATAGAGATCATTATTAAGATGAATCAAGCTTTCTAATCAGTTACCATACTTTAAGCACAGGAGAGGATTTACCAGCATATTGCTGAAGTAATTGCCGGCTCACCTCACCTCCGCACTCCACAGCTCGCAGTTCTATGCCGTTACTAGCGTACAGTGCGTGCGTGTGTTAATACATCTTAGTAATCCCGTGCTCTTGTGACGTGGTACGTAGCGAGCGCTTTAGCGATTAATTGCAATCGTTAACAATCATTTAATGCAATGTAGCTGTTGTAAATGGTCGTCCCTGGGAAATATAGAGGAAAAATAGAAATTTGCCTTTGAGCGTTCTCTATTTTTTCTGCCTCGATAACATAGTGCTACAACGTTTCCTTAAGCAAATCCTACGAACTTCTTACATTCATTCTCTTCAGGAACTACTCTATGTTATATTGTATGCATTTGATGAGGACCTTTACTTCATGCGGAGTAAAGATAAAACGTGTCCGCTTATAACTTTGGACTTACTTACTTGAAAGTAGAGGGAAGCGTATTAATATTGCGCAGTGCCGCTAAGAGGATGATTAGTGATAATTAAAGCTGTACATTGCGTCTATCTGTGTATTAAGGATTGTTGCGAGGTGCGACTTACCGGCCCAAACAGTAAATTAGGTAATTAGAATAATTTCGTAACATGTAACTATGCTATGTAAATTGAGCTTGTCGAATAATTGATATTAATAACAGTATATCTTGCAATAGTTGGAAATTGTTGAGTAATAACTTTTTTATGCCTTGGTAGTCGGAAGAGTGAAGACATGAGTCAGAAATGCTGTGTTTATCAGTAGGAACTGATATTAAACTATGTTTATTTTTTTTGTAATTGGTTCAGCAGTTCAGTTCTACCGACTTTTGCGTTCAAGTTAAACTTTGTACTGTCAACTGGCCACTTTAAAAGTAAAGATTCAGATAAATTTAATTACATATTTCATAATTACCGAAATGTTACAAAAGTATATATTTTTCCAATATATGTATATAAAAGTGAGCAAATAACTCTACAAGGGAACCGAGTGAACAGTCACCGGAGAACCATAAATATAGTTTCCGTACCTGTAGCGGTGGATAAGCGGGGATCTATGGGGTTTATAAAGCAGTTTGAGCTATGGGCGCGTTACACTGGATTTATCGTGCACCTGTGGAAATGGACCTTACCGGAATTAAAGGCGTGGTAAGAAGTTTCAAGATAGGTTAAATTGGTAAGTGTATATTTCGAAATTAAATTGTTAAGTACCTATATATTGAAGTTCCAGCTAAAGATGATATTAAGTAGGCATTAAAAAAGGACATAATGATGTGGAAGTAAAGCAACCCAAATGTATAGGTGAACTTATTGTAAATCTTCCAAAATGGACCTCAAGTGATTTAAGGCCGGTTACATATTCAAAGATACCGCAGTAAATAACTAAGTCTATGAATCGATTTAAGCTGACCATTTTTATTTATGTTCTTTATCTCTCCCTCATCAGTTTATCCGGTCAATTAAATCAGCTGTACGGAACCATCCTCAGCTATTCTAATAGTAGGCCCTGGATTAATTTGGTAATAAATAACAGATCGTGAGAGTTTACTCAGAATGCAATATTAACAGTGTAGACAGTGCCCTTGTTTTAGTTCCTATTTTAAATTCGTTTGCTTTACAAACTACTTTATGCACAGATAATTTATTATATTAATCAGCACTAAAAACTTTTAACTGTCAAAATATTAAATAGCCCTTAAATTTCAACGAGATACGTAAAGAGACAAAAAGAAGACCTTAATATATGAAAGAGATTTAAAGATAACCGATATTTTATATGTGCTGCTTTATTTTGGTACCTAAATGCCCTATCAATCTAGCTGGACACCTAGTTGATATCTTACGCTACATTCTGTACTACCCTAGAGAAATCCAAGCTTAGAATGATGTTATAATGTTGAAATATTTACAAACACAATTTCCTATTTAACACATTACCGATTATAAATCTAAATCAAGTGTCCGATGCTATAGTCTAGGCCGTTTATTATAACATCTGTCGATATTTATGTAGCTATTGGAAATGCATATAAATATAGAAGTCTGATATGTGATGAAATTATATGGGCAAATTAAAATCTGAAGTTGGCCATGAATATAGTGCAACCTCTTATGATAATATCTTAGTAAATACATAATATACTTAAATTTGATTTACATTTTTAGATAATAATACAAATATTAAGTCAAGTAAAAAAGTATCTAGCTACTCGTATATTTCAGAATAGTTCATTGAATGTAAAAATCAATCATCTATTGCCGACGGAAAGTATGTGAGATATGGTCAATCGGTTCAAAGGATTTATTGTGCACCTGTAGCGGATAATCTTGTAACGAATTGTAAGCCATGTTTCCGGACGAGGATATCATCGATTTCTAAGTAATTTTATTGTAACCTACCTACTTCTAAAGAATACGAGAAAGAAAAAATGCCTTTCGCTCTCTTTACGACTTTACGACTTTTAAAAGTAAGGTCTGTTGGGAAGTATACATACTTATGTAGGTATATTATGTATCAGATGACTGACATGATATTAGTATAATAATATGTTGACACTACTTCATGGCCATCTGATCTTAAGTTCGGTGCATTATATTGTAAATACAACTACGAAGGGTCGATGGGTAGCATCATTTTTGTTAAATAATATTAGACGTAGGTCTGAAGCCACAGAATTTCTTACAAAGCATTGAGGAAGCGCTCTCAGTATTGGGGGCGGGTATCGCCCGATTTACGACCACCGGGCCCGTTGCCCGCACATTTGTTGTATAAAAATTCACTTCTAAGCAAAAATCTATTCCAAAGATGGGTCGTGACGAAATTGCAATACAAAATTTGGACTGTTTACAGCATGCTTAAACTTGTGCGTGTGTCTCACACTTTATCTACAGAAATACATCTTTAACAAGTTACAATCTGAATATGCGTTCCTGTTGTATGTATTTAATGTAAGATAAACATAATATGCATATAGCGGGTTACAATTAATTTCTAATAAGTTGATGTTTGTATATCGTATTTTCAGATACTTTGTTTATTGCTTAAAGTGTGAATCCACAAATGATCCAAAAATAAACATACGGTACAAGGTATAGGGAATATTTTTCACAGTAATTGAATCACTAAAATTACAATAAACTATTACATCCGTCGCTCTTAGATCCGATATCATATATATTTTACAAGAACATTAGGCTTCGGACGGATTTGAAACCGTCGTAGTCGTATAGTTTTATAACCCTCTGCGGAGTTATTGGCGGACTTTGTTATATTTATGTTTAATGTTCGCTATTGTTTCAGGTTTCTGTACATCGGATAAATTCAATATTGGTAATAAAGGTAGCAATTTAGTGTTGGATCGATGAGCCATCTAATAAGATCGTTGGCTTGCCGAATTTAGTTACAAGTACATTTAGCGAGATGATGCTGTTTTTGTACCATTTGTTTTCAGATAAATAATAATGAAACCTTTCGTCCATCTAATGATTATTACTTACGCTGCTCTTTTATTATAATACTATTCGAACATAACTGATCAGTTTTATTGGTATCTACACATGTCACTGGTAGGTACATGTCAGTATTTTAAATTTAAATTTTCTAATCCACATCAGGTTAGATGAAGGCTAATTAATTAGTTTTTGTTCGATTTCAATTTTATTTCCATTTTTATCTAATTTAATTGACTGTTTTTCATACTGTATAGTTGAATATATTCGAACTTTCAAGATTTCTCAAGTCGCCAGCTCTACGTGTACTCTTCATAACTATTAAAACTGTTAATATTTAATCAGCCCTACAGCGTTTATTGAGATTCAAAAGGACTCTGGGCTTCAATAAAATATTAAGTCTTTTGTCATTCAAGAGCACGAAACGCGATTGACGCCGGAATAATCACTGAGGTTTAATTAAACGAAATGGAAGTTTATTAATATTCAAACTAAAGTGTCGCATTGACGTAACGCATCGCGAAAATTTCATTTGATTAATTAAAATACTTGGCGCGCAGCACTTCGCCAATATTAAAAACTGCACTTACTTTTAACGTTCGGGGTTCCTATTTAATTAATTGGCACTTCCGCACTAGTGTTTTTCATTTAACAGGTGCCAACGCCGTCGATAACTGACAATGCCTATTAAAAATGTTTTATTTATGTGCATTGCTGAATGTTTCGTCCGAGCAAGTTGAAGTTGCTTCAACTTTGATATATAACTACTACTTTGATATATAACTGGGTAATAATTTCTACATAGTCGCTGTTAATGTTAATGTTAACTTAAATATTGATATCAAATACATATGTAGACACAGTAAATTGTATGTGTTACAAAATATAATATTGTAGTATCTAGGTATATAGTATTACATGTTGAAGTGCATATGTGTATATATACATTAAGCCTCTTAACAACACCATGTTTAATAACCAAGAATAGTTCTTTCAACAAAACTCGGCGCTGGGTCATAAAGCTCGATCCGTCCAATCTTGGTTAGTAACGAACGTATATATATATATATATATATATATATGTAATAAATAAGTACAGTCGATAATTTTAAATACAGTGATATATGTAATTTAAATACAGTGTAATTATTTTAAGTTTATTAAATTATTTATTATGAAATAAAGTGTAGGTATATGAAGATTTTTATAAAAGCAGCTAAATTTATAAATTTACGACATGCTGGCATTAAAATGTAAGCTTATTATTATGCGTCGGAAACAAACACGGATTTCCTTTTAAAAACGGTGTCCTGTTTAATTGGTAAGTGAAAACCATTTGCAAGGCAGATATACATATAAAACGGTATTCGTGTTATAAAATATGGATTTTTATTAATAGTCAATAATTACTATAATTGGATTTTTTATCTCAAACAACAAATTTCAATGTTGACTTTTGAATTAAATTACCAAAACAATAGTATATACGTATTATTTTATACGTATAAATTAAGCCTATTAAATAAAAAATCGCTCAACGCGCCTAATGAAGTTTTCACGTCAAAGAACACTAAATTATAAGTACATTATCCGACATACATACTTAACGATCTACCTAACGATAAAATCCCCGATACGGATACTGTTTCCGAGTCCTGCCATTACACGAATAGTCCATTAACTTTAACCAAAATATGAGAACATCTGAGAACATTGTCAGGAGAACGTTACATTAATTTATTTTCAGCACTCGTTATGACACGAAACTCAAAAAGCCTTTGGAATGCGTTATACCATTTACGTTTAAGGACTAATCCATATTTTATTACTAGTTTGTTTCCCCTCTACTAAGGATAACTTGAATCCGAAGCGGTTTCTAAAGGTTTCAAGTTGTTCTGCAAGTGATAACCTAGTGCGATTGATTTTGTATAGAAACCAACACCAAATAGAATTTAACAAGTCCAAACACGTTACCAACACTTAGTAAGTAGAGAGTGAGAATGCAAAAATTGATGGGGTAAATTGCATTGGTTTACAAAAGCCACGTTTAGTGCGGTTTGAAATCATATTATCTACTACATATAATAAATCGAAATGATCATAATAAATCTAGCAGCGTGGCTATAAAAGGAATAATTAATACACGGATAGAGAGGGTTACTTTCGGATTTTTAATATTAGTCATGGTTAGTTATATATTATTTTTAGTCACGATATTGAGTTTCGTGATATGCGATTTGCCTATGCCTATAGTACTAAGGAGGAATCAGTGTGCACACCGCAGTACTCTGATGGTGTAGGTAACTAACCACGCGCTGATTCAACGTTGGTTAATTAATGAGCGTTCCTTGACAACCGATACAGCGCGCGGCGCAGTGAGCAAACAACCATCAATGATTAGATAATGTATCTTTGCTAACATTACGCGTACAAATAACTCCTGTAACTTCAACTTAACCGCCGTTAGTTTCAAATCAATAGATGTATTTGGAAAACGCGTTTTAAATAGTATTTGCTTATATTAATCAACAATCTTTGAAATTTTTTAAACAACGTTGCTTAGGTCTTTCGCTAAGGTTTTCCATAATAATCTCTAAAAAACACTAGCTGTAAGTTAAAGACTGCATAACATTAAAGTACAAAATTGATTTAGCGGAAGATTTATCACTGTATTTTTATTAGACAACAAAATACGGTTACAGTATGCTTCCGTGCGTTGTTTAGCGATGGCGTTTACGCATTTAATTATAAAAATAAAAAATGATGTAATTGAAAGTATCGGACTGTTTAGCACTTTATTTTTATCAGAGGGTCCAAAGCATGCCCGAAAACCATAAAAATGTCGTGAAATGATCGATAAAATCAAGGATAAAGTCATATGACAAGCTTACGAGAAATCTCACACAGAAGGCGTAACGGAACGGTGATAAAGGTTCAGGGATCGGTAACTACAATCTACGATAACGTTACAGAGGTCAGTGCGGGGGTGGCGCAATTAACCCCGTGTCCTCTCATGACAGGGGCTGAATCAACAGTGTACCTACTATAACGGAAGACGGAACTATTATATACTAAAGTGAATCAGTACGAGTATAATGAGCTGGTACTAGTATATTTAGACAAAGGTTGACAAAATATATAGCAATTGTATGTAATGTATAAATATTAATAATAAACATTAACAAAAATATACAAACACTTCATTCAAGATTATGGTGCGAAGCGCTTTGATAGCACTTGTACCTGGTAAAGAAAATTACACGACAACAATCCTCTAAACTGAAATAGAACGCAGTGGAATAATACACATTCAGTATAAAAGTTTATATTGGTCCGGGCTCGGTTACTATGGTGTTCAATCACGTTACAGAGGTCAGCAGTCCCACTAGCCTCATTCTCCTCGCGTAGAATGAGAGGGGCCGAGTCAACATATTCTTACAATATGTAGGCACTAATAAGAAAGAGAAAATGTTATACTTGCAATGTATTGCTACTTAAGTGGTATGCATATTTCAGCCATTTTTAATTAGTCAGAGAAGTGCAGTTTCATAATTTCTACCGAATTAAGGACCATTTAACATCCGTTGCCGTATATATCTATAAATGAGATTAATTAATGTTTACTAAGGATCTGAAATATCGAGCCGGGAGCCATTTTTCGGAGGGCGCATTGAATGAAGGAAACAACAGTTCTCACAGCTCAAATACCTCATCGGAGACAACAACTGGCAACTAACCCATGTCTCCATCCGCATCGAAATGAAATAACTGTGGTACCTCTACAGTCATTACACAAGGTATAACGGATATAGGCATAGACAATGCGCCTAAAATACATGTATTTCAATTTTAGGCTCTATGTGGTAAACTCCTTACATAATTTATTATAACACTTTAGCAGTCTTGTTTTAACATTATTCTTTCCTTTCTGTTCTAACAATGAATACGAAAAATAAATCATTGTCTGCAGGAGCTTTGAGTGAAGAACATAATAGTTTGACAGGTAATCTCCGCTGTCATCCATGCGGGTATTTTCTTTTCGGGATTTACGTCTGTCCTCGACGTGAACAGAAGCAAGAAATTAAATATTAAATTCTCATTCTTGCCCTAATAGCTTCTTGAGGTCGGCTTCAATTTCTTTACAAAGGATTAAAAATAATTTTCAAAAATATTAGGTACGTTGCGTTAACGAAGTTTGTATAATATGGAGATCTTAAACACGGCGATAAGCATGTTGATCGACTTCAATGAAGGGAACAGTATTAACAAAAATGGGAACTGTATAAGATCAACTTATTTTAACAACTAACTTTTATGGAATTACGTCATGCAGACATGTTGTCAATGGAAGCTTTAAGGACTTATTAATTCATGTATTTTATGAATAGATACACCTTTCTTATCGGTAGTAGTAAGATAAGATTCTCTATACCTATCTATAACGGAGAGGTGGTGCACTAAACGATTTGTTTAGGAAAATTTTGCCATAGTTGACAATTAACAGTAACTAATAATTTTGTCTGACTCTCTTTGTGTAATGAGACAACCCAGTTCGTTATCAATTACAATTAAATCTATTTTTGGACAGATAATAATTGGTGAGGATATTGCTTGTGCATACTCGTGTGCCGGATATCCCACTATCTTGTCTACCGGATGTAGGACACCGTAACTAGTGAAAGTCAAACTGTATTATTAAGACACTTTCATGTGGAGTGTAAAGTACTTCACACGATCTCGGTACTTCGTAATACGTCTTTTCTCTTTATCCTACTGGTGATAACTATTCTTTTTTATGTCGATACTGCGACAACTGTCTTGTGTGTAATAAATATTTCACAAATGACTATAAGCGTCTTAGTGGGCTCATAAATTCCCAAAATATAACGAGAGGGCAGAGTCAAAGGTCTGAAGATGAACTCTGGAGAGATAATCACTGTAGTTTGAGACTGTCTAAAGTTCGTGGTGCCTACATTATGAATGGTTATTATGTAAAACTTTTTTAACAGTCTGGCCTACATATTTATTACACTGTACACGGATTTCGGCATTTAAGGTAAAAGAATACTGTGCTGAATTGTACTTCAGAACACCAATTAAAAGTTATGTACACGATAAAAACTTATTATAAAAGGTGTTGATATTACGAGTAAGTTGTGTTACATTAAATACATACCTACCCATTTAATTCTATAAATTGGAAAGGTTGAAATCGTGATGTATTAGTCAATACTTTTATTGTAAGAAATATTTACATATATAATAGGTACGTTAGATGTACTAACTTTTTAGCGATTATAGCGAAGAATTTTCCATACCTTTTTAGTTGCGGGGCGGGCCGCTAAGAATGAATATAAGACTCTTCGTGTGTTCGTTACCCCGACGGAGTTTAGCTCTTAACTGGGTCTGTAACGCATACGTGGATTTTTCTTACGTCAGATACATGTGTATTCCATTTGTAATGTTCCATAATCCGTCATATATTTGTCGATTATCAATCCATCTGTGACAGGTGAACACACGACAATACATGATGGATGTATCTCTTACCTCTTAATGTACGTCAACAAAATTATGTGTCGTCTACAACCTTTATGCACTTACATATAAAGTTCAAAATTACAGTTTGAATAGTGTTTGTTGATGTATATTGGTAAAGCAGTATACATAATATACTGTTGGAGATTTCAATATTATAATGAAGATTTATCATATATTGGAGTCTATAGGAACGTTCATTGACAGATAATGTGTCAAATGAACACGAAACAAAGTAACCGGTAACCTAAAAAATATCAGGAAATTCAGACCTTTGAAGGAAATGAATCAGGGGGTTGTGATACCTGAAATTACACTGTGACAGTAAAAAAAAACGTCAAAATAACCGTGGTCTCGGTGAAATCGGTACCTTCTCGAGTTCAATTATACAATAAGTAGTTAGTTAATAGCCTTCTATTAAATATGCTGATAATCCTTAATCATTACAGTTCCCAATTAGTTGCTTGTTTGCAAAATTACATTTTATTTACGGCGTCTGTCCATTTCTCAGTATATTCACATTTATAATGATGAGGAAACTAAGCAAATAAGTAGAATATGAGATCATCTCGTTATCATATGAAAAACTATCCATTGTATCTACTCGTTGTTTGTATTTTTGAATATGAGTATTGTTTTCAAATGTAATGGGACTTGCGCAGTGTCTTATCTTATTAGAGTGGGGCGAAATGGTTTTAATTCCATTTAGGTATAGTGGAGCGCTTGAAATGCTCGACGTGCTTCTAAATTTGAAAAGTGCGTGATAAATACAAATTATCCGTTACACATTATTACACGTTCATATACAAATATTAAAATTATCTACAAATGGAACGAAAATTTTGTAAGAGAAGACACTCCGGTAAATGTTGATGCAGGATATTATATGTTCATTAAGTATAGGTACTAACGGTTATCAAATTTATTAGCACCAATTAGGTACTAAATAAGAAGTTTAAAGATACATACAATATACGTATAACTACTTATAGATAAATACAAAAAGCAACGAAGATCCAAAGCCAGTTATCAAAATAGCCACCACATCCTATAGCAATTTGAAGTCCACAATAACGTTTCAAATACGCCAGAGTGCAAGCCTAATTCTGGGCGACTTACACTGTAAAAAATTTTCAAGAGAAAAAAGAATAACCACGTGTCTATAAAAATACAAACACGGTCATAAAAGTATAACGAAAGTAATCATAAAGAGCGCACTATCAACCCCGCAGATGCCACAAATGTATTCAAAGAGATTTAAACGCCGGATCATCGAGTACTAAATTCGGGACCCGGGGGACTGAGTTGTGCGATAAAAAAAGAATAAGTTGAAATGAGAAAAGTTCTATTCGTTTATGAAAATGTTAAGGATCACGGTTATCTGGAGCATACTACTTTTGAGTTATGGCTCATTTGGAGCGCCTTCGAAGTAATTTAAAGCCATTTCGAAGTGTTTATCTAGTTTTTAAGACCAGTTCTGTACGCTTATCTAATACAAACTTGTGTTATTGAAACATCCTATTTTTTTGTGATATTCCTTTCCATATTACAAGTTTCACGCTATAGAAAAATGCAGTGGCTCTTAGGAAGATACTTTCAATTGTCAGTGAATAATAATCTGTTATTATATACGGTATTCAATTTTGGGGTTGTACCAAACAGAGCGACATTATGTTGATACAACGGTTCCAAAACAAAGTACTCAGAGATATAATGAATGCGCTCTGGTACGTTCTTAATGCCAATCTCCATCGGGATCTTAAAGTGGATTTCGTAGACAAAGTCCTACAAAAGTACGTAGAAGCCCATGGAACCAGGCTTCACCAGCATGTAAACGTCGAGGCTAGCCCCTCGATCACACAGATAGAATAAAAAGACTGTGGCGGATCAAACCCTCTAATTTAGTGTGGTGTTATTGTTATGCCTAATGTACAGAAAAAATAGTGTTAGTGCTAGTGAATGAACACAATATAAAGAGTTTCATACCTTTAAATAGACACAATATAAAGGAAGTCGTTGGACAATACTTTTAGATCTATTTATACTATAAGATTAAGTTATAAACAAACTACTTACTCGTATTGATCTAACTAGGCTAGATCGTAATCCCATAAAGTGCCCCGGTCACTTTTTTCACCAGTCACCATTCCCTTTCTAATTTTTACACCGATGCTCTCTTTTATGCAAAGTATCATTTTTACATCAACGCTCCGAACTCATTTAAAGTTTGAAATGAAAGAGGTAAAGTATTTAATCCTTTGATTGTAAATTTTATGTTTCATATTCTTGCATGAATACAAAATATCAGTTTGCGTAGCGTTGTTAGTCATGATGACTACGAATTGAAAATAAACACGACAGAAATATACCAAAAATGGCACTGTGATCAGAATAACTGGCATGTGTTTCATTTTAAAATCCGTTGTTACGGTCGAGAACTACGGTGAACATTTGTCGATCTGAAAATAGACACGAACACTTATAATCAAATGCAGATAGCAGTCTAAAATTAATACCCCCGGGGGTAATTAATAATCCGTCAGACACGAAGCAATTTTTCATCGTCAGTTGCTGTTCGATCCTATAATCAAGGACAAAGGAGTTCCAAATTAGTGAGGTGCCTTCGCAGGTGAGGAAAAAGGGTTTCTAACGAGGGACTAGTTGACTACAAACAACTTCAGGAAAAAATCTCCGGAATATATTTTTATTATGGGCGTTGAGGTAGTAAGCCCTTTGAGGCCTTTTGCAGCATTCGTAATACGAAGTGCGGGAAGTCGGATTTTGCTCGTTTTGTGCTTGTTTGTTGTTGTTTGAGAATTAGGGTTGCGAGATTCAAGATGTTATAACTTTTTGTTGGAATTAATTTGTATGTCAACTGTAAATGCAAGTTACATAATTCACATGCGTGTGCTGTGCTGTAAAATACATATATTGTGCTCGTATGTATTGAATTAATCCGGTACTACCAACGTTTTATTTAATTTTGTAGGTAAGGTACCTAAAATATGTAATAAAATACCGAATTCAATAAAAACTTTAACAAATTACGGTCCATTTAAAAGGGAGTTAAAAATGTACTATTTGCTTAAAATTACCTTTGGCCCCAGAAAATGAGTTACGAAACAGTTTAAGTAATTTTAAAGTAACTGTATCGTAAAAATAATTCTTACTGAATTAAATAAACTATGTCATATTTTCTTATAATTTTAAAAAACGACTTCCAGAAAAACGTTAATCGTATTACCGGAAATCTGAAGTGAATACGACGCAATGTAATATCCAATTGCTATAATCATATCACCCGAAGGAACAGGAATTTAAATATCATTTTCAGATTTCCGGAAGCTTCAAATTTTTGGAATTTTCGAGATATTTTGCCGTTTCTATTACGTTTTCGGGTCCAATTTTTTTTTGCATTTGCATTGCAATTTTTTCCGAGTAGCGTCATCGTTACGGTGTTAACACTAACCTCATTTTAAACTGCCCCTAGGGGCGTGATTACCTTCGCATTATCTTTTGAATCACATCCGCCTTGAATATATATGACCCTTAAACGTAGTCCTTAATACGCGATTCGATTTTCCCCGTATTGTTTCTATTAAACTTTGTCCGCAAACTATCTGTAGAGTTGAAGTTACGGGCAATAATCGGGACATTGGTTTCTGATCTTTACAACTTTGGGAGACGATTTTCGTGTCGGTTTTGAATTTTGAGGAAACTTTCCCGCTTTCCTATTCAGGAAATGTTATCAATAGCTTTGATTACTTTCACGAGTTAGTTGCCTAAGGCTGCTGTATTATTACTGGAACTTTCGTACTAGTTTAAACGTAACTGCATTTGGCCTTTCGACATTTTTTGAAATTTAATCATATACCTACTAAATTATCTTACATTTTGTCATTTGAAATTTCTTTTATATATAGACACTTATGTCTGTGTTTTATACACTATAACAAATATATCTTATTAATACCAAGTACACGGTAAGTATTTTTGAAAAAATATGTACTGTAATAGTAATTCAATTTACCTCGTGTTTTAAATGTGTTAAATTATCCTATTAACCGAATGTCCGATCATGTCACAACATCAGGAAGTTACATTTACATTAAAGATTATTATGATATTTCAGTAGAAATTGCGGTTGGATGTGCAAGGAATAAGATATTCAAAGTTCATCGAAACAAAGAAAGAAAGAAAGAAACATTTATTTCGCAATATTTTGCGGAGGATGAGTGTACGTACTAAAACGGTTGATTTTCTTATTTAGTGCTCAAGTTAGCAACATCAACAAACGAATCTCAGTTTGGCTGAAAATGTCTTTTATCGTTTACAATCATAACGTTACCACAACACACAAATCCAACAGATCTTCGTTGCTGGTCATCGGTTACTACAAATTTTGGTGATTTTGAAACACCTTGTCCACAGCATTCCACAATTTTTTTTACAAATTGTCTGGATTCAAAATTAAAACACTCAGGGTGAACTAACGAATCGGCAGAAAGGATCAGAGCAATACATAAATACAAGCTTGTAGAAAGTTCGCTTCGTAACCGATGCGACTGAATCATGGGAATCCCTTATAAATCGTACCTTTTCCGCGAATCGTGACGAACTGAATACGTGAAGATATGAAATGAATTGCTTTTATTCCGTACATGTATGCACCTTTATTATCTCCAATTTATGTACATGACAAACAGAGATGTGCCATTCTTAGATTTATAATTTTGACTGGCGTTTGTTCTATATTTGTGCCACAATCAATCATCACACAGTCAATAGTGTTTTAATTACTTAATAAACTCTTCCGTCGCATACAATTGACTAGATACATTCTATATGCTCGTAATTTAAAACGATTACGTCATTTTTGTATGCCGCCATAGCGCGTATTATCTCGAATTCTAAAAAACCTACCCTAAACAGGCAGTGAGACATCAAAGATATTGGCAAATATCCAAGTGAAATATTCAAATTCATTTTTATAATTTCCAAGTCAATTTTTCACAGGCATCATGTTGCTCATAAACAATGTAGGGTGAGTGCTCACATCTCCGCTGATGGAGTCACGTAGCAAGAAGCGCGAGGTTTAAAACATTTTTGCTAGAAAGCAGCAGTGCATAGCACTTTTACCTTTTCAAAAGCGCATCTACTGTACTCTATACAATAACGTTAAGGTTGAAAATTGGTTGGAGTAGGCGCTGTTTAGACGTTAACAATTCAATGTCGTATCGTCGTAACCACTAGTCATTGTGGTGCTAGTGAATAAATATTTTGGTACGAAAACGGAGGTTGAGAAAATTGATATTAATTCTAAGCCTGATCTTTAAATTTGTATCTTTTAAATAATGGTGGCAAGACAACATTTGATAATGTAGTTATGTATATCTTTCTGCCTACCCTGCAAGGGACCTGGCGTGACGATATGTATGTATGTAATATACATAGTCAATTTACGATCCGAAATAGCCGCATTTTATACATGTTTCTATATTTATAATGAGAAATACATTCCTTTTATGCTTTTTACATAAGGCATGACGTAATTTTTTTAATAACGTTACTGTTGGTGTCAACTCTGTAGAAAAAATATTTCACTAATCAAGCTGTAATTATTATTTATGAATATCATAAAACTAAATCTCTAATGTATGATCTATTTTCAGGCGCAGTTCCTGTAATCTTTCTTACAACTCAGAAAAATACTTGCCTTTTAAGTTTTTAGTCAGCGATTATGTAACACTACATTCCAGTGTTCAAAGCAACAGACACTTGCAGGCTTCTTGTTAGACAACGTGTTCTATCTTCAATCTCGAAGGTACTTTCTGCTTTACTGCGTTTTTACTACGTTTTATTCCGGCATCTGCCTCATCCTTATCTAGAAAGCGTATCTGTAAAAGTTTTCGAAAAACACAACATTCACGAAAAAACTCATTATAACGCAAACTGTAAGGACTATTGGAGTAAAATTTTTTACTAACAACCCTAATGGGGTGGATATGAAGACATTTAAGAATATTATATTAATCTTCATTTTGGGTTTCTTATGAAATGTCCTTACGAAATCGTATATAGTATTTATGTTGATCTGTAGTTAAATAAATTAGCTTACAAAATATACAATTGTAAGAAAATTACTACATTTTTAAATTTACCTTCTAAGAGAAATTGCATAGCATTACTGAAAAATGTTCTTGTATTCAACTTAAAACAGACGTTGAAGTCTGTAAGAGATAAAAAAGCTTCAAACTCGTTTATTCATTACTTTATAAAAGTAAAAGTACGTAATAAAAAAGTAATGCTATAGGTATCGGATTACAGCCGTGTTTTCAAGAGCCGGCGGCTATAAAAAGATATCGAACATCGCAGAAAATGCGCTGGAATCAATAAAAGGATTAAGTTTCTCGGCGAAGTTCTTCACGGGTCGTACTCCGCGCGAGAAACTCAAAATAAAACATGAAATTCACTAATTTACTTACATTTTTATAACAATGAGGCAATAAAGCATGTCGTATTTGCAATGAATACTTTCACATTGTGGACATACTCGTACATCGTGAGGTGAAAACTATGCCAGTCTGCAACAAATTTCAAAATTACTGACAAATAGTGAAATCTAATTAAGAATTTTGTTTACGATGTCTCTCTCATTACGAGTGTCGAAGACTGAACACCCGAGAATACCGACAAAATACGGGCAGAACAATAGATGGTGCTATTTTTGGAATCACAGGAGAGACGAAATAGAGTTTCCTAAGTCTTAATATTCGTAGTACAATAGACCAGGTACACAGATTTATCTCTTAAATATATTTACGTAAATAGATAGTGAAAGGTATAATCTGTTCTGTGGCAAAAATAATTGTGATAGTTTTGTCGTATTTATTTAAAATTATGAAATTATGAAAAAATATAAAGCAAAGAGCAAGAGCTGTTTAGTTTAATAATGCTACACAAGTGACATATTTGGATTTAACCTTATTATAAAATATTACTGTTCAGTAACTGATAGAGATAAATGTACCAGATGAACTTCTCGGCCTTTTGACTAAAATGAAAGGATCCTCAACAGACAGGTTTAACTGACGATTCGCCGCATTAATGCGACAACTGATAGTAAGAAACGCAATACGATGGTCGAAGGACATTTATGTGGAATATATCTCTGGTCATCGGCAGTACAAGTAGTCGCAATTATATGGTAAGTATCTACTGATCCCAGCAAAATGCCGCGATAATTACCTTATTCGATAATAAGTTAGTATCCAACATACAAGCAGTCGACATTTTAAGTTAATTTAAAAGTATCTGTTCTTTTCAACCTAGACGATAAACACAAATTGTTTTGTTAGTTAATCGCCGGATGTTGAACAGTTTATAAGTACTCGGAGATTTTTTATTCGGATTCCATTAAAGGGTTGTTCTGCAGATTTCTTTCGAACTGACCCCGTTTCTGAGATGTTTTTTGATGTTCGGATATCAGGATATATCTAAGGAAGTTTCAACGTATTGATGAAACTGAGATAATGTTCTTTTAAGAATTAGATGTGGCTATATGAGAAACTAAAATATCGCTGTACATAGCTTTACCTACTTATTCAATGTTAGTTTTATTTTTGAGTCACGCCATCTTTCAGCTACTTTTACACCTATTTATACTATAAGATTAAGTTATAAACAAACTACTCATTAGTCTTAACTAGGCTAGATCGTAGTCCCATGAAGTGAAAAAAAAAACGCCATCTTTCAGCGAACTATATCATTAGTGTATAATTCTATGTGCTATTGAAATAAAATAAGTTATGTCCAGTATTGGCATGTATTCGTCATCGTTCTTATTATTCTTATTATGAACCCTATTGATTAATAGATACGCTTCAGGCAATAATGAAGAAAAGAGTCAGAGTTACTCACAATATCTTTCGAAAATAAAATATTATGATTTTCGAAAATACACGGAGAGTGTACATGACTGTATACAAATTGACACAGAGAGAGAGACTTTAACTTAGTCCTCAGGGGTGGCAAAGACATTTGCGTCTAACGATTGAGTAACATTTAGGGTTGGATATAAATTATTCAAGGGTTGCAGTTACGGTTTAAATTCGGTGCCATGCTCGTCTGTTACCTCCATTACCTGTAAAGTATATTTACGACTCTAATAGAACCGAATCAACGCAGGACGAAGCATAGAACCATCAGCATTGTTATTCAACAATTTGCTCAATGTTCTTCCAATAACGGTTTGCTACGGAAATGCAATCGTTGAAACGGTAATAAATTAGCCATTCGTCAAAGTTTACCTTATTTGTATGCTGATCGCTCCATAAGCGTCGCGTGACCCAGCAAACGTTCATGAGTTTATAAATCATGTCGGCGCATCCAAATAATATTCATATTTCATGGGGAATATTCGAGTGTGGTTTAAGACTTCGGTGTGTGTCATTGTGTCACTCGGTTGATGCCACTGTTTTTAAGTACTTCGCTCACTCCAAACATTAACACTACGCATGTGTTCGAAAAAATTTCAATATTGAAATTAAATGTTGATGTTACTATTCTCAACATTTTTTGTATAGAGTAAGTAAATTCTACTAAATTTGAAACGTTACAGCATCACTAGCTTCTTACCGTCGTCTTTAAGAAATGTAAAGATTAGGCAGATTCCAGATTTAAGCTAAGCTAGAACAATGTGGTCGCAATTGCAAGACGTATGCAATTCAATAATATGATTACGGGTTCCCAAAGGTAAAAATATTTTATTGAATTCTAATACAACGTCAACATGATTTACAACCTTGAATAAACAAGTTTGTTGCTGTTACTTAGCGTGCTTAACCCCTTTATTACTTTCATAATTTTGTAAGTAAAAGAGCTCGGTCGTAAAACCTGTTGTTCAACAAAGCCGAAAAACAGAGCTCTACCTCGTAAAAATATACGACATTATGGACATATCGTAGCTCGGTAAATAAACCCTTTCGCTTTCACGGTAAGATCCTGTAAAATGAAAATCGGGCTGGTGTATTTATTGAAGACGTCTATATTTCTTGCTACGAATATCTGCTGTAGTATCATGACGAATGATCTACATAGAAGGGTTCTTGTCTTCTCCAGAAATTCAAACATTTTGACATAAAAAATCTTATCATCAATTTTAATAATTAACAAGCATATTTCCTTAAAAAATAGTCTTGGTATACAAAAATTTATCCTGTAGAATAAGAGTATGAAAACAATGAAATGAAACTCCAATTTTCAGTTCCCTGGACTTATCATTGAGCGTATTATATATTTTTAGGGTTCCGTATAAAACGGTGTTTTAAATAAAATGTGACAAGAGCCTAATATATTAGGTTTGGTCGTACGTACTAGCATGTATCTACATCAAAAGCTTTATAAGAATTGGAGAAAATGTTATAGGTTTTCTGTATCTTATTGCCGTTGTCTGTGACTGGCTTCGTATAGGTAAGCCTCACCTGCTGCTTTCGTTTCGACGTACGATTGAGCATTTAACATTGTTATTATTATTATTATTTAACGTAGATGAAGACATTTCAACTTCTGTAGACTTTTATACATATGTAGTTGCATAGAAGTTGTAGTTCTCATTTTGTCTCACGTTACATTCTTAAAATTACGTTGCCGTTGTCTCGAGGAGTTTTAAGAAACGCTTTACAAATTCGCATTTATTTCTGTAAGATCTACGTCTTTGGTATATAAAATTTGTGGAGAAACTGTTCCGCACCGCTCGGACTTGTCGGTATTTTTGACAGTGACATTCGAAATAAGCCTAGATCAGCCCGGATTAATCAACGTTTCATCTCCCGAATGTTTATTACGGAATGAAAATATCAGTCTTTTTAATTTGGCGAGTTTTCAATTGTCCCTCTAAGCTACAACTCAGTAAGATGTAGCTGTCGGCGTTATCAGATAGTCGATACATGCATATTTACTTGATAAATACATATAATGTCATGAAGTGCCCAAACCAAACATGGGATTTTTTTATCATGTTGAGTGGGTTTACGAGTTACCTTCCCAATATTCTTTAATTAATTGTAACAATGTTCATCACAAATAAAGTTTTTGTCGGTTTATCCTACAAATTAACAAATAATAATGTACAAGGCACTACAAAAGTTTGCAGTATAATAGATTACGAAGATGACATAAAACTTTTCTAATCATAAAGGTACAATAGGCGGCTTAGGAAATCATTTCTTTTAGGCAACCTCAAGGTAGGTAACTTTCAAGAGCAGTCATAAATACCTATAGTATCGTTACAGCGTTGTTGTTGTATAGATAACTATATATAAAGACAAGAGAAAGTAAACAAGAAATTTACATTAAACTTTTCTGGTTAACTAATCGTTTTCAATATAATAATACGTTTGTTGTACATGCAATATATGCACATAATGGCAGTTATATAATTGTAACGTATACTTGTAAGCGAGATAATTGTATCTTTTAATTATCTCTTTAATACTCGTACTTTCAAAGAAGTAGTAAGTATGGCTGGCCGATTTAAATTTTCTCACCTACACTGTTTATCGTTGTTATATCACCTTCATATTGGTAATATCTTAGAGAAAGCTGCCATTGATAGTCTATAAAAATTTGTCTTTGACCTTATCATAAATACATATAAAGTAAATCTGGCATCAATAGGAATTAGGCCTAAGTAGAAATTAGGTTAATTTTTCTCGAGCTACTCGTTGTATGTACATGTAGTACATAGTAGGTATATATATACGAGTTATCTTTAAAGCAGTTTTCATTTCAAGGAAGCAATTATACAAATAGCTCGATTAGGTTAGATTGTAATATTATCATCCGAGCATGGCTCGGTCGCTAAGCTAGTATAATTAATATCGTATTAAAATAGTTACAGCTACCTACTATTTTAAAGTCATAGAACATATTATCATGATATTGTAGTAATATAATGAAATCTCTTCCTTTATTTTATTTTGTTGCCTTTGTCTATTAAATTGTATCCCCTGATAGTCATTAATAACGAAATTATTCTCATTTTGTCATTACGATTTACATTGCCTAGCCTCTTACTAATAGAGACACTGTAACAAAACATATAGAGCAATGGATGATCTCGGAAGAGGGTCCAGATGAATTTCATTACTGGTTGTGTTTCGTAATCAAAGCACGGGTATGAAGTCATCAGGGTTGGCAAACGCTTGGCACGTGACTTGGGCAACTAATACTTCACTCAACCAACCACCGCCTTACACGATGTCGTGTTAGGAGAAAATATGAAAAGAACAACACAAACATCGTTAACTTTGAAATAAAACCACTTGGAGCGATAAAGTGGCGGATAAAAAGTGCGATCTGGCTCGAAGGACTATTATCGTAACGGTAAATTGAAGTAAATTAAAACAGGTCTGGGAAAAGTTGAGCAAATGGCGTGACTATTTTCTTTGTTGCACGGAATGAAAAGAAAATACTGTTTACACATTTTTAAGTTACAATCAAGCACGCGCTGGGGGGTGAGTATTTCACATAGTTTCTACCGTTTAATAGCTTAATTTACACAGACTATTACTCATATTTTATGCTGTTGAAAGTATTTCACATAAAAGAAGCGGCAACTTTACATTTAGAATTTTTTATAAATTTCAAATACAAAATTAAATATTTATCGTACATCTTATCAACCGGGTTGTCTCAGGATACCGGTAAAGCTGTAGGTCTGTAGCACCTTCTTTTTTATGTTATTGACATTTTGTTTTATTTGTTGCATTATTTCTTTATCATTGTAAAAATATTACATACTAGATGTGTCCGCGGTTCCAACCGCGTGGAAATCAGTGTGTCACAAAGTTTTCCCTCGTAAATACCGAGCTTTGCTGCTCATGCTTATTAGTCATAGCGTGATGTTATACAGCCTATAGACTATTCAACACAAAAATAATTTTTCAACTCGTACCAGTAGTTCCTGAGATTAGCGCGTTCATCCAAACAAACAAACTCTTCGGCTTTATAATATTAGTATAGATGTACATATGTGTGGTAATTTGACGTTCAATAAAAAAGATTACTGATTGTTTCCGCTTTGAATTTTTTATTAAACTGAATATCCTGAAATACGTTGAAAACTCAACAGTTTATTTTTTACCAGTAGGCAAAATAAATAGCATACTTGATCTCTATTTCACTGGTGTTGTTCGGTTAACTAAGAGGTTTCTATATTATTTTATAGAATTAATAAGTAACACAAAGAAAAAGAATAATTTTGTTCAAATTTCTTGATCACAGGAAATAAGAGTAAAAACTATATCATTGTGAAAATTAGTCAAGGTCAAGCGAGGTTGAACGAAGCACGCCGATCGTAAATATATCTCAAGAGCGTGGCAGTAAATCGAAAACGTGACCTGGGTTAAAGTGCTTATGAGTGGACTGTAAACAACTATGAACAGTGGCTCATTTCACATTTGTGAGTCGGGCCATTTGATTCCATTTTTATGTCGGCCTCATCCCTCTTGTTGTAAATCATTGCAGCTGACCAATATCACTATTAATTTCTAATAGTGTTGAAATACAATGATATGTATCTGATAAATAAATTGACTTTCAATCATGAATTGGTCGGTACACTTCTCGTGGCAAGTCAAAGTGTCAATAGTTGCTAATACTATTAAGTTTAGGATAGTATTACTATTATACATAGGTATTTACTACAAGAAAAAATATTTAAAATCGATTAGGGTCACTTAATTAGAAACGGTCAATTTTGTTGTAATTAAAATTCCTTTCAAGGAAGGAAACTCGGAATTTTAATTAAAGTTGGGTGAAATTAATTGGATTTGGTCGTTTTCCATTGCTATTTTCAAAATTCACGTTACTATATGGCATCGGTGATGTAAACCTACGAGATGTACCTACATACTCGTATAATATGTTGTAGTATATAGTACGCAAATATGAATGAAGTCGGGTCACTGTTAGGCAGATGTGATTTAGATACACATATATAAATATTTACTGTCAATTACAAATTAGGAGCAGAATTTAATTATAAATTATGATGGTGCCTTGGAAGGCAATTTACTCGTAAATAGTATTTATATCATCAACTTCAAATTGTTTGGCAGATTTTTAGAATAGTTTTAAGGTATCTAACAGACGAATAGACGTTAGTGGCTACCAAATGCATTTACGTATAGCATTAATTACTTTTACATCACTTAACTGTGGTTGAGCTTCCAGATTTTTCGCAACAAACACCTTTCCAAGCTATTGTAACTTCTATTCTCGACCTTCGCAGCTATGTTCCCGATAGTCGCTGTACTCTAAAACGGCTATGGATTTCGAAAATCGCCAACGAAGTTTTGGCATTTTTCCAATCCCAGTCGCATTTTTGCAATACTATCGACGAGATCGATGTAAACCAGATCTGTAAATCCTATTTCATATATGAAGAAATAGATAATATCACGGTCTTACTACTTCAGAGGTTCGAAGAATAATCTGTTTCGACCAAGCAGGCAGGATAAAATCACTTAAAATAACGCTTAAAAAACTTGTATTAAATTAAGACATGCTGATATGTACTACATATATCATAGCAGCTATGTGTCAGCTGTATATCATAGCTATTATGAATGTGTAAGGAATTTTCAGCGTGATTTATAATATATATGTATTTTATATTATGTGTTTAGTATCTAAGTAATAATTCATATGTCGCTGTCTGACGAGTATCTATCTCTGTATTTTCATGGTTTATGCCGCATGACACTACGCATTAAATCTGCCTAATCTAAAAATCAGTACAAGGTAAATATTCAAATAAACAACAAAAATATTTTTTAAAAACAGATTACCAGTTCTGACGCCTTAATTGAATTTTACCGTTGTAAAAGTAAAACTCTTCTTTTATTTTTCTGTGCTAACCTTAACAATCAAAGTTCAATAAAAGTTATTAAAGGTTAAAATTCCCAAATACCTAAGCGCTCTTACCAGTAACCTTCCATTGACCTTTTACTTTTATTTTTACTTATAAGTTTTTACGTCCCAAAACAAAGCGTTTCATTATATGTATGTTCTACAACGACTGCACCAACAACAATAATAATATAAAGTTTTGTACAATTCCAGAAGCAACATTATAGAGGTAATAAAAGAATGTTAGTTTGTGTTTTATATTAAAAGTGTAACCCCGACGGTGCACTGTTTACTGCTACAATACAAACGGCAGAAATAGTGGCTCGTATCTTGAAAATAAAATTAATTTATATTTTAAAGGCGTGTCGTCTTATTTGTTTTGCTTTAATAATGAGGTTATAATGTAGGTATATTGTTCAAAAAGTAATTATGCGAACGTCATTAGGGCTGTTGTAGGTCGAAAAGCTACTGTCAGATTTAAGTTAAAATAATAAGTTAATAGTAATTGCTTATTTAATCCCTCAAAAAGAGTGTTTGTTGTGAGTGTTTTATTTATACTTTATTATTGTTAAAAAGGTTAATTTACAACACACTTTATTCGGGTGACCATAGAATAAAATAGGGACCAAGACCGGAACGGGGTTTACACACAATTAAGGCTTACCGCGAACTTATTATGTCATCGTGACATCCAGTGTGTGTAGATTGTTTTGTACTTTTCTTTAGCGTTTTTTTATTCTAATGAAACGCTTAGATACGCTTGGAAGAAATCTGGAATAAGGCCTAAACACATAAATAAGGCTTACCACAAACCCGCAGCGAGGAGCGGCACACGTTATCGCCGCGCACCTGCTCCGAACACAACTTGATGTTTAATTAACATCGGGAGGTGCTACTCAACTGGAAGTGACACATTAATTTCGCTGAAATATATTTCTTAGTACTTTGTGTAAGGTTTTAAAAATCTATATTTTTTGTTTTATTTGACATTCTTTCTACATAAAGAAATTTAAATTACGTTGTCTGTTATGGGAACCGATTTCAAAATCTAGATAAACCATAATTTCGGTTCGATCATTATTTAAATTCAACTATTCATATAGTAAATTCAGTAAACAACACAGCCTAAGTGTCTGTGATAATTTCATCACTCACAGTATGTCTTTTATTCTGTAGGTGTTTTATAATATTGTTCATATTCATTCGGTACAGTTTTAATTGGTGCCGATATACAATATCAATAATAAACTAGCTGCTATATCAGTAGCTTCGCTTACATAGAATTTTGTTTTTTCCAAACTAAATAATTTTGTAGGAGTAATGTAAGACGTGTAGTTATGTCGTTATACAGAAGTAGTTATACCGAATTTCTGATGACATTCTGCCAAAAAAGTATGTTTTCATCATAAAAACTGATGCTAGATGTTGATGATGATGACGACACAATCGAATATTGTAGCCGGTACTACATAGATTTATTATTTTCATAACAAGTATACATATACGAATGTATATGACAAGTTTCCCGAAAATATTACTATGGAAAAAGGTTTTCCATACAAATGATTTTACCCCTTTTCACTCCTTAAAGGATGGAGCATCAAAACGACCTTTTTGAGCGGTTATCTACGTCATTACAGGGATGAACTTCAACTTTTCAGGACCGGTGTTTTGGTGTGGGGGTTCATGAATCAGTCTGGCCGTGTAATTCTATATACATTATATAGACATGTCCTGTCGTGTCTTCGATTCCTAGAAAAATTCGAATATTTCATGAAAACAAAATTAAATCTACTTCATAAATAACAATATTTTGTATTCATGCTATTATATTCTACGTTCCTAAATACATACTTTGAATAATTGTGGACGTCGTACTCGTATACAATAGTGCATATAAAAAGTGATTGAAAAAACTTCTTTTTTCCTAATCAATACTTCTAAGTGCTACCTATCCGCAAATACCCGTAGGTCAATAGTTCGGTGGTTGGGACGACTAATATTTTCGTACATTTTAATTATATTATTATTGCACCATCCTTCTACTATAGATCGATGTTGCGATTCCAGCGGCACTCGCACAATCTTAGCCCGCTCCCTAATTGTATTCAGTCAATTAGCATACGAAATTTCATTTACCGGCCCCCACAGTTACTCGTAATGTATTTCAGCTATTAGTACATTGTACTTATCTCATACCGTAACTGCAGCTTTAGATTTTGGATACAGATGATTTAAATATACGAGTAGCGATATTGTTTCTTATGAAGTAGAGATGGATTACGTATTAATTAAATGCTCTGTAACTACTAAGCCTATGTAGATTATTTTATATATATAGGTCTAGTACACCTAGACTAGACAATAACTTGTAAAATAAAAACTTACAAGTTTTTATTTATTTTGGTTTGTTAATCCTTTAGTATCACTTGCTATAACGGTGAAGGAAAAGATCGGGAGGAAATCTGCGCCACCTTAGAGATGTTATAAAGTAGATACATAATATTTTCTGAGGTGTGGGAAATTTCTTATCCGCACTTGATCAGCATGGTAGACTATGGCCTAAATCTCTGTCACTATGAGACGAGCCTCGGTTCAGCAATGCTTAGTGACAGCATATTATTTATCGTAGTGGCATCATTCTAAATTCGATATAGCCGACGCCTCATAATAGTGGACAAAGTTTATTTTTATGCACCCCCTAATATGGGTAGTAAATGAAAGGATCTGCTGAGAAAAAAGTGGATATAAAATGACGTCAATTTAAATCCAATAAGACGGACTAAAAACTTGTTGTAAAAAAAAATACCATTATCGTTTTGCTGTTGTTTTAAATTTAAAAATTGAAAAACGAAGCATTAGCTCAGAATTTGAGAATGATACTAATGTAGTCTGTAATTAGTGACATTATTTTATGCAGTTGCAATTAGCGATGTAATTAGGGCTTCGTGACGTCATTAAAGTGACATTCACCATAGACAAGTGTCACGTTGCTGCACATAGACGTGTTTTTCATGACTACCACTATTCCAATCTCACGCATTTCGAACTCAGACTTACATGAAGGAAAAGAGCATCCACGAGCTCGCTAATAATTATTCCGCGATTACTGTTTGCACTGAACGTAATTATATCTGTCATACGTATTCTAAATGACGTGTTAGTGGCTGAAATTTCATACAGAAAGTAAACTAGTAACCTATGATTTTTAAAATCTGCACTTTTAAATACTCATATTGGAAAAATATAAATTAACGAGCTCAAATCACACTTCATTACAATAGAGCAAATACAGCGTTCCAGTGGGACTCATTTCATTATCGCTTAATCACGAATATTTCAGCCCAAACGTGCAAGTACGAGCCTCAATCGATAACTCACCGCCATTAATTTAACAAATTTTTCGTGACCCAGAGTAATAAACGATGTTATTTAAAATCTGATCGTTACAATATATAATAAAGCAAGCGTATTTCACACATATGTACTCAGGCCGAAATTACATAATTTATTATTATTATTAGACTAAGAATGAAATTAGAGTATGGGTACAAAATACGTATCTTGCACTGCCATAATTCACTTTTTAGCAGTCCTTTTCCGGGTTCCCTCTCATATTGAGAGACAGGGTCGAAAAAAAGATTGACTTCGCTTTAGCCGTTTCGATTGTGGTTTTTTAAACGTTCCAAATCAATTGAATTGAAAAAACTTCAATTATCAACGTGCAAATAATTTATTTCCCCCAAGCTTTGTCGCTAAACATCGCAACCCGGTGATGGATTCAATCACGAATGCATGGAATAGTTGAGGCCGGCGCCCGCGGCACTAGTGCTTTCGAACGAGAATAAGGGGAGCCCCTTCATTAACGGTGGGTACGCTTAGTTTGTTGTGAAAATATGACATTATTAAATATCCTTAGTAAGCCCTGCTATAAACAACATACAGGAAGACATACATACATATCGTCACGCCAGGTTCCTAACGGGGTACGCAGAAAGCAGCGAGTGCCAAATATCTCTGTCCTTATAAACCTGCCGTGCTTCATCTACATTCATCACTCTCTTCATGCATACACACCGGTTTCAGAGGCTCTTGACTCCCCCATCAGCTAATGTCGAAAAAATATATCGACTTCTGATAACGAATCAACTTGTGCGGGATGACACAGAGTCTGTAGCACGAACTGCCCTCAAGCAATATGGCTGGGGGCGATCGTTTCAAGTATTCTATGCATAAGTGATTGATTCTATCATGGAGTCTCATTGTTACTTACCAACAATAGAATGACCTGCAAGAGCATTGTTAACGACTTTATGAATATTTTAGTTTGTAGTAGCATTCCTAGTTGAAACTTAATATCAAAGGATCCATGAATGCATTATAGCTACTTCTTCTAAATATTTGCTCGAAGATCTCTATAAGCTGTTTGTAATACATACTTGTGTATTTATAATATAAAATTTAATAACATTTTATACATAACAGTCAATTGTGGTACACAAAAGTACAGAAATGTTGATAAGATAGGTTAGGATTTTTTATCCAACAGTAAAATTGATTTCGAGAATCTATTATCGTAACCTAGGTACGTATAGAACTAAGCATACCCCCCATTGAAATAGGAATAATCACAAAACAGATTTACATACCTAAAGCGGAACACAATGAGCGAAACCAACTGAATTTTCAAAAAGAGCGAATTGTGTTTTGTTAAAAAAGAGTGACATCTAACCGATAAGGAAATGTCATCACCACGACGGTATTCTATAGAAAACCAACAATTGTATAGAAAGGCAGTGTTATCGTTCCGAAGCAACAGGTCTCATAATAGATTATTTTTCTTTGAAGTTCTTAGCAAACAACCCAGATATGTACGAGTATGTGTTTACATAACAATGTCCAAATAGTCGACTAGTATATAGTTACATATTTATTCGTGGCAACAAGAAATACGGACTAAAATTCTACCATCTTAACCGATTTCCGTGCACTTTATATATCCTTTTAGTCACAAATACTTGTACCTATGTAGATACATTTATATAATATTCAGTGATATTATAGTAACAACATTTGGATTTTTATGCCTTCAAATTTTTTGACACGTTACTTATTCAGCGCAAATGCGTCTCCAGAATCGTATTCTAATTGATGTACAAAGTATAGGCATTGACGATAAAAGCAGAGTCAATCTAGACATAGTAATATTTTCTACTAATAAAAATGTATTAAATTGAGTGCTATAAGAAGTAGTCTAGTCAGAAACTAGACGGACGGACTGACTAGGACGGCAAGATTCAGACGTTAGCTTCTGCCATCGCTAAAGAGAGAACGGTTATGATAATCATTAACAATTACTTGCCTAAGAGGGAATTTCAGAAAATATAAGCATAATTGGGGATGATCTTCAAAATATACTTTTTAGAGCTATAATACGCTTGAGGGGTAAAGGATATGATAAAATGCAGAGCGTATACAACGTGGCTGACTTTAAAGGTCCGTCTCGTTTCTTTCTGACATGAACGTGCCAAACTTTGTAGTGGGCACATTCATCATAGTTCGACAATATTATCTGTGTGCGATATGAGACTCTACGAAAAAGGCGTTAACAGAATACTTCCGGAGTAGCAACACGATGGCGACGCCGTTACTGTTTCAATAGACTATTGGCGACGGAAGACACTTACTACCAAATCCCCTAGGTTTATTGTTTGGACTCATTAAAAATTAATTCATATACAACATACATATAATAATGAACGGTCTAGATATTGCGACGTTAGAGACTTAACCACTTGCGTACGATTCATAACTTACCAATTAAATAAATATTTAATACTTGCGTTTTTATCATTGTATGCAGATCCAATTCAACAACATCTATGTATATATATTTCAAGTTCAATATTGCCGTATGATCGTACAGGATTGTTCCTTATTGATGTTGAGTATTGAGTTTTGTGGAAAGTGAAAAAATTTACCTGCGTTTATAAACTTCAGATACAACATATTATCTGAAATATGTATAAAAATTTCGATCTAGTACACTCAAATGGAATCGCTTCATACATCACAAGATATAATAATTGATTATGGATCCCCATTTGCACTAATGTCTGAAAATGAAAATTTGTAAAAAAAATTCGCAAATTTCCGAATTTTTCCACCCGTATGTATATTGAAAATGCCAGCGAATTAGAGGATTTCGACAGGGACAAAGTATTATTGGCAGAATTCAAATATGCCACCGCCTACGTATACATCTAAAGAGGCTTCTTCCTGATCCGTTACCATGGAAATATGAGCCTTGTCGCCGGGATAACTTTATGCTACTGCTCGGAAATACGGATGGGTGAGGTAAAATTACAAGAATTTAAAAGCCTTACCTTTAAATAATTTAGTAACTTCCTTTGGTGTAAGAAGAAATAAGATTTTTATCATGCTAATAATTTAGATGGATAAAAGATTACATTATTTTCTTATGAATAAGAAATTGTTTTACTTTAGTATCCAGCTATCCAGTATCCAATACGCCATCTCGTCTACCACAACTCCTATTGCCCTCAACTCGTGTGACACATCTATTTTCGAGTGCAAGAAGCAATTTCTTGTGACTAACTGACGTTAACTCGAAACCAGCTTAGTTCGGTGCCGCTTGCCACGGCAGCGTTAAGGAGTTAATTATTCAAATAGCTCTACGGCTCAGTGGCTCTTGACTTAGCCAAACCACACGACCAACACATGATAAAATTAGCCTATACAAGGAGTAGGTTAATTTTAGTGAGCTTTGGTCTTGTATACGTTAGTCGATTAATCTTCAAGCAACACATTGCCTTTAGATATATTGGGAGAATATCAGTGGCTAGGCTTCACATTTATCTAGGCGGGTTTTAGGTGGCTTAGGTGTGAGTTAGTAGACCAACCTAATCGTAGATATTTAAAAAAATGTTCATGTAGGTAAGTATTAATTCTCTTGTTTTTTATATCTCAAAAACAAATAATGTTGAACAGTTTCATTAACCTTACAACATTATGTATATGCAGCTTTTTGCATCTGAAAGTCATGCAGCGCATTGCAGCGATTTTGCAATATAGCAAATAGAACTAACGGCCGTGTGCAGATGGCCTGCACTTGATGTAGATTGCAATGAGGTATTGGTAGATTCATGTTTTATTATATCCTTTGGCCGAATAATTTCACTTTTAAGATATTCTTCTTTCAACTTTTAACGTGAAAAAAATATGCATACGTAGACTTTGTACGTTTATTTTAATATAATTTGGTACAGTATCAACTCATATAAGGTTTTACTTGTACTCATCGCCACCATGAAACTTCCGTACTCCGCTACATCTTATATGTAAATAGTATAGCGCATACACGTTTTACATGCATATAGCATGCTTTCGTTGAATATATGAATATAAAATTGTCTTCTATCTGTTAAGATGAGTACAGCTCCTGAATTTCTCTATAAAGAGTGACGTAGGCGATAAAGATGTAGATTGATTTAGGGGCGGTCGAAGACTTAATGTGATTATTAATTTAATTGTCACCTCACAAATTATATGAAATTTTATCTTCAAATATTTGGGAGAAGTGGGAAAGAAATTTAAGTTTAGATACGAGATAGTATGAGTATAAAAGACGAGTAAAGTCCATTAAGTTCAGAATATCAGTATATTCAGTAAAATTCTAATCGGGTGGCAGACAGGTCGACTCAAACCGAGCGACTTACGTCCTGGATGCAAAACTTTGTATGGAAATTGGAATAAAAACTAAAAATTCCGATTGAAAAAGACGTTCATTGTAACATAGTTAAGTCACTCTATTACATAAGGTTCACGTCCCATTTGTGGGCGAGTCCTATTTCATCACCTTGTTCCTGAGCGGATTAGCGAAAATACGGGTTAGTCCACCCAATCTCTAGGAGGTATTTAAACTGTCTTAAACGTTGTCAGAGAGATTTATTGACCGCTTAACCCACTCAGCTACGTACCACGTGTATTTTCGCATATAACTCGTCCACACGGACCGGCCGCGCCCGGTTTTAATTACCTTTATTACGAACTTATCTATTTGTTATCTTAATAGAATTAAGAGGTAGCGCAATATGTTTATTTTTTATATAATAGCATTAAAATAATATGTGACGATGATGATATCCTATAATAACAAATTCCAGCTACAGTTATTGTTTTAGGTTTGAAGAATGGTGGTACTCACGCGCATCTTTGTAACATTGAATGATCTGTCTTAGTTTAGTATGCTTAGTAGTTTAGTTTAGTATGCTACATGTTTCCTGCTACTTATGTGGATTTTTTTACACATAATATAAGCATTGCCCAAGTTTATATGTTATATTTCCACATTTTATGTGATACACACGAGTAATTACTTTTATTGAATGATATTGCTCTGTGTTTTACATGAAATAAGTTTCTCGCTATTGCAAAATTGCAAGATTTTCCGTAATGTTCCCTTCTGAATCTCAATTTTATCACTACGAATGCAGACCGCGTTCTACCAGTGGCACGATAAAGGGAAAGACTTGATAATAACTTTTAAACCATTCTAAATCATCCGACCTAAATATTTATAATCAGTTAACAAAAAGGTACTCTAAACCAATATGATGCCCAAACACATTATAAAATGGGAACTACGTTCAATGTTTAGTTATAAATGAAATATGACTGAACAAAATACATTAAAACTTAGTTTCGAATTACTCTATCAACATTAATTTCGGCTCGACCATTAGTCGGCCTTGCAGCGTAATTAATTTCAATTCAAATTCAGTAAGCTGTTTCGAATTATTACCGTCGGGGGCCTTTTATTTATGCTCTAGAATATATTCGCATGTCTAATGACACGTAGTTCGTACGTCCTTGAATTAATTATGGGGATTAGATGTTCGTAGCATTGTTAAAACTGCAATTATAGAATGTTATCTATTATATTGATTTGGCTTCTTGTCCTTGTGGTTAACTAACCGGACACTGTCACATTGATTCCCATCCTTGACAAATTTGCGTGCACGACAATTTAGTTTTTGTCGGAGGAAGGGCTTTATGCATTCGAATGGTTTTAGACACCTTGTATGTCAAACGTCAAAGTATAAATATTTTCCTTGATCGAAATGGATATGAGACATGTTGCATAGAATATGTATGCAAATATTTGTAAATAAGTATTCAAAAATAACGAAACGTATCCTAATATAAGAATATTATAGTAGCTCGTAAAACTAATCAACGCGACTCAAAAATTCAGTGCCACAAGATAGCTCCACATTAATTAAAACCCCAACTGTCAGGAGCACGATAAGCATTATAATTAATGGCACTATCAACAGTTGGCGAAGTCGGGACAAGTTGGGACAAGTTTGTCGTGACGCGGACGTATATCTAAATTTATTTTGATTTAGGAGCGCGTAGCGTTATTCGCGTTGATGGACTTATAAAGTAAATTATTTTTGTATAAATTAACACATTAATTCATAAGATCAATAGCATAATTCAAAAGTATGAAGAAGCGCACAAAGCGTACAACTAAAGTTGTTATTCCTTATTCTTTTATATTTTACTCGATATATCGGATGAAACCAGTTCCAAGCACAGTGCTAATTAAATATTAGATCTAATAACTATTACTTTTAACTAAAATGTATCTATACATTTCAGTTGAAAGTAGCAATACCTAAATGAATTTTGAAAATTTTTTTATATCTGTATCGTGTCGTTGTTATCGGCCACAATTTATGTTGTTGTTAATAGGGCTTTACTTACCCAATTTTTAAAATTTCTTACAAATATTCTTACATAACTTAAGAAAGCGGCAGGTACGGGCGCTAATTACGAAATCTCCATTTATTTACGCCGTTGATTTCTCAACATAGAAGGGTGTTATTTGGGGAAAACAATTTCAGGAATTTAAAAAAATTCGCATTCCAACAGCTGCCAGCAAAGGCTTGAGGAACTTAATTAGCGCATTAATTAAAATTATTTCATTATAAATTTCCTTTTATAAAGCGCCTTTAGATCATTAAATTTGGTTTAACTTCAGAGTACCTATTTATTAAAATATCTAGGTACCTGATAAATGAATGGATACGATAAATAAAGTAACGTGGATTCCACAAAGTACTCGTACTTACTTTTGAAAGTCCATGTTGGACTACACTTGGAAAGTCCATGTTAATGTATATGAAGTCGTTTAAAGTGATTGAAATATGTATAATATACATACAATGTTCAAAACAAGGGAGTAAGATACAGTGAGCTTCGAGGCATGTTATGAAATTAATATCGATCGACAATTAATTGGGAAGTGCATGAACGATTAATGAGTTTTCTACTTAATTCAGTATTTATAATTTAATTATCGTAAACCTCTGGCTCATTATAATTATAATTACTGATTGGTAGAGCTCGCGATCAAATTAAACGGAATTTGGGCTATATTTTCACCTCAATTAAATTTACACCTTATATCGTTTAGTTTAGTTCAGTTTGGGTGTATTTTAAGACCTTAAGTAATCACCACTTACAAAAGGAATTCAGAATACTAATATAATTTTTTTGCATTCCTAGAAATACAACTGTCATTCAATCGCAAAGAGATTGTTCTGTCTAAAGTGTATAATTTAGTTAGGCCACTAATAATGACTACGGTTCGTTACATACATACTTAATTGTTATTTGGTTCAGTCATATATATTCCTGAAGCTTTTTAATACTTTCTACATATAAGCAAACACTGGCTTATTTTATTAGTGTTATTTACTAAATCTCGTGTCAATGTTACACAAACTACACGACATATCGCGATGTTCAATAGTATTCCACACTAATGATGGATGTAGACACATCCATACATTAAAGTAACGTAAAAAATCGCGGTGCTCCGATTCAATTGGTGATCTTCCAAATATCCATATATAAAACTGCATGCCGCCTCACTATGTGGGATCACTCCGTCGCCTGAAGATGTGATATACGCGTCTCGTGGGAAATTTATTCGCGTTACGCGATTCTAAGCCTCTGTAATGTGCCTTCGATGGCTTCCTCTAAGGAATTATTACAGTCAGGGGTATTAAACTTAATAGAATATATTATTGGCACTTTTTGTTCATGCCATTTCTTTTTATTTATTATGTTAAATTAAAATGTAAGGGATCTTTGAGGGCTGGGAAAAACTTTTTGTCGTAGTAAGTACAGCTTTTAATCTTTGATTAACAGCTAGCTCCTTAACGGCTAGCTCCGATGTGGGGGTTAAATACATAATATATTCCCCGTCTCATTCTCAATACAAAATGATGGTAGTTGTTAACCATAAGGTAAATTTCAGAAAATTATTGACATTATCTGCACACTATCATTATTTCATATCTCTCATTGATTTTTCACAGGTTTTTATTTTTTAAAAGTCTTTTAAGGGTCCTTTTCAAACATATGAAAATGACATTCTGAGCTTGATATTAATAGAAAAGATAATTTTATATAACAATTGACACTGCGTTGTGGTTTAGCAAAAAATGGAAGATACTGGAACATTCAAACCTGTGTTAGTTAGTGCTTTGCTACTAGTAAGTATATAAAAAGATAATTCAAATCAGCACAAGCTCTTCAAAGCCAGCGACACAGTGCATAAACTGATGACACACATGTCCTTTGATCTGAGCGCGCTTTTGAGCGAAAAACTATCGCAATATGCGGTTTCGAAATTGAACTCCGGCTATCGTTCGACGCAGGTGCACGCTCGCGAGGATATTGCGTCCGAGGATTGGATTGCATGTTTGGAAAAATGGCAGTCATTTTGTCGCTGTGAGCTGGAGCCGCGTCCGCTGCACTCCGCTATATTTCTGAACTATCATGAACAAAGATTTAAGGCGCGCGAGGTTTTAGATTCCGGTTCAGCATTTTAAATTTTCTTACACACACACACTGTAGGTGGTCTACACCAATTTTCATTTGAAACTTCTTGTGAATGCTAAAATGGGGATTGTTATCATGGTATATATAGTTTGAGTGATTCGCTATTACTAGTATTGTTAGCTTAATATGCGTTAAAAGGAACAAATTTGATGTCCATCATATTACAGTTTAAGTTTTGCAAATACTATTAAAGTTCTGGTTGCACTGTGAAAGATTTATCAACTGGAAAATTTGTTTTTATTTGACATGCAATGAATTTGTTGCGCTCTGAAACTAAAAAAGCAATCTAGTTTTATGATTGGGTATTTGTCAACTGGTCGTGCAGGGATTTAAGTCTCTCTAGTGGAAACATTTGAGCGATTTCGTACAAAATAAATTCTACATATGAATTTTTTTGGTTATGATATGTTTACGTTTGTACTTTTAGTGGCTAAAATTGTTAATAGGTATTATATTTATTATAATATAAATAATGTATCAAATGTTCAAAAACTCATCTGAAACTTAACAGAAAGTTAGGTATAGTGGGTATACGTAAATAAATGTGTCATTGACGACTAAACGAACTTACCTGTACGTGAAGTTCTTTTATTAAGTGGTGGAAGTGGTTTATTCGAAGATGTTAGTAATTTGAATCATAAAGTATTATTACATACTAGCGGCCCGCCCCGGCTTCGAACGGTTATAAAATACATACATTGTATATAGCCTATGTCACTCACTGAAAAAATGACTAAAATCCATCCAGTAGTTTCGATTTATTCATTACTGCCCGTGGCCCGCACGCGTTAAATTTAGAGTAAAACAATTCCCTTTCCTTATACCATGATTATTAGCACATATAAACCTTCCTCTTTAATCACTCTACCTATTAAAAAACCGCATCAAAATTCGTTGCGTAGTTTTAAAGATTTAAGCATACATAGGGATATAGGGACAGAGAAGGCTACTTTCTTTTATACTACTCGTATGTAGTGATTAACACGTGCACTTTCAATACTTAACACTGTATTTGTGAGATTGTATTGGAAGGTTGGAATTAAACGTGTATGGTGCAAACCATATCCAGATATGCAGATTTGCAGATATTGAATATAAATGATCCTTCATTTTTAATATATCGTCAAAATATAAGTGATTATTTTCGATAAACTATCCTAGAAAAATGAGTCTCACATTTTCTGGCAACAAATTCCGTGGGGCGGGAAATTGAACGAACCTCACATCAGTTTCAGAACGTCTTCCGGGTATACATTTCCCCTGAGATCTATATTTTATGTTGGAAGCAACCATCAGCTGACATCTATAGTCTACTGTGAAACTGGTGGCAGGGCCTGTGCGCGCCGCCTGTGTATTACGAAGGTAACATAGTAAAAATAAAGAGTCAAATATAAACTGACATAGACTTTATATCTGTTTTTATTTATTTTATACTTATACATATTTATATAATACAATTTGCGACTCATATTGCTACTGGCATAGTAGAGTTTTGCGTTTCTCGGTATATGCATTATTGTATTCTGATGCATTTTGATAATAGTAGAAGTAAAAGACAAACATACGTATTTTTAATTATGATGATGAAAAAATGAAGGTTGTTATTTTTCAAGCACAATATAACTACGAATGATAACATGGTGATCTTCTATTTACAATTTTCTCGCATATGTATAATATTGTTTCGATTAAAGTACTATTTTTATAAGCCATGTTTACTATAGTGGCTCGGTTTTAATGGTAAACGAAAAATGGAAAAAAGGCAATACGATACTCTATATGGCTTTCCATTTGCAAATTAATGAAACGAAATATTTTGCCTATAGCAAAAGTTGTACAGATATTTAAATAAAAAATTTTTTTTAGCCATGTTGAGTAACTATAATATTGTCACCTGTTTCTGATAAAAATATTGGTGACGATGCTGCTTCCATCTTTAAGGAGAATTCGGGCTCATCCCCAATCTATTTGAAGTAAGAGATTGTCATTAATATGAGTTACATTCATAGAACACTCGGAGAGCCGTCATGGAGCGCTTATAGCCTTGACACGTGCGATGAACAGACTCTAAAGTTGAGTAACATCGACGGCCCGCAGAGTTTGTCATCTTTAGTGGAAAATTTCTCAAATATACCACCGTTAAGAAACTAGCTTCCGCTTATTTCAGTCGTCAATAAATAAGCAAACAGATTTAACACTAACGCATATTCCCACAAAGCTGATGTGGAGCAGCTAATGGAATAATGTCCAGGTTTACCTCCTCCAGTTATTGTAAGAGACCAGTTCCCATGGGGCCTAATGCAACGCAAAAAGCGTCACCAACTTTACATAAGTCCACATAATTGATTCGACTGTATTTTCTGTGTAGCCCAGTATATTCAATCATACTTATGTATTCTATCTACATACTATAGGTATTTAATATAAGGCACTGCTAGAGGAGACCAATGCGCAGAATTGGACTGATACAGGCTAATGATGATGATTTCAAATTATTATTTTTAGACACTTGATTGCCAAGAAACAACTAAATGAACCATGTCGTAGACAGTAATCACTTATGTAGCCAATGTAGGTACGTACGTGGGACTAGGATTAGGTACATGTACATAGGTACATTATTTCCAAAAATAAATTAACAATTCAGAATGTAAAATATTTTATTCGTTAGTTTTGATTACGACTAGACAGCTAAATTAAATCTTTGGAAATCTAATATTATCTAATTATTTTATGTATATCTTACACTAGTCTCACATTTCGACATTATCTTTAGCATTAAGTATTACACAATAAAGATATAATGAAAGAAATTTTACGCTAGTAATCTTTTTAGAAAAGATATCGATTCTAAAGCTAACAGTTTGATACCAGCTATTAAAACGATAATTGTAATATTATTTAAAATAATTTATACATTTATCAAATACTTGTAACAGTTCTCTTGCTCGGTAAGCACAGCGAAGTGCTTATGTAATTTTAAAAACATCCATAATAATATTTTAATGTAATTCTTATTCTGAACTGTACAAGTACAAAATATTACGAATAGATACTATGTATTTACATAACATTTACCAAGGATTATGTACAATTCTCTCTCGTTATTGAATCAACTATATATACAATACTTATGTTTTATTTTTTATTATAACCTATAGTATCACCTTACTTGTAGACAATAACACATTACTAGTGAAGTTACAATGAGCATTGGAGTGGATTCCTTTGTGAAACCTGCAATAAGAAGTAATACATTAGAAAAGATTTGTAATCTAAGCGACACGAAGTGAGATCTGTCGAATGGGCGACTGTTATTCGCAAATTCAATGTGGCAAATTAGCAAAAGCGTATGCGTGCTTTGGAGGGTAGACTGAGCAGTCGATCGTTATCGTTATTGTAGGGTAACAATCGTTAACCCTTGCTGCAGGCCTTAGAGGCGACTTAAAAACATCCAACATTCGGTTTGGCCACTACTCGAATTTTCAATATGCGCTGTGATAAAGCGTCCTGGAGTATGGTCCTACATAGGTCTGCCTAGTTGCGGATAAAACCCGTGTTCAAGAGTAGGATGTAAAAACGGTTGCAATCAAATGCTTAGCAACATAGTAATTTTTATTGTTCTTAAATATGAAATATTATTATCGTGTTAAATGTAATACGAGACGATTTATTTTATAATTAGATATGTTGTTATAACATTTTTGTAAGTATGACGTTTACATGTAAACTGACAAACTGGAAAGGTTCGTGAGCTAATCTTTTTTGAAATGCGTGATTATATTTATCTGAAAGTTTTTTTGATAAAGCATTAAAACCGGAAACGTGCCGCGTAAGCCTATTACTCACATCAAATGAATTACAAAACCAAAAATATTATTTATCGTTAATGAAATCACTTACAAATATGGAAGTCTGTTAAAATACCGAAACATGGACCATAAATATTACACGTCATGTTTTCTGAATACTGTCATGCGTCGATACATTGTCGAATTGCTTTAGGCGTTTCATCAATGCGCCCTTGTAATTAAATAGTTACAAGTGAATTATACGACCAAAATTATGGCATGTTAATTTAATAATGACGGGAACATTGGATATAGAAACACAACAGTAACGCGCTTGTGTATAAACCGAACGTATTATCCAAATGATCTTTAAAATATCATTTAAAGATGAAATACATAGTTGAAGTCTGATAATTTCTTGAAAGACACTTATGAATAGTGTTAAAAACTGAAGGGTTACTTGGATGTGAATAGATGTTTTTGGCGGCATAAAACGAGTACAAAAGAATTTTTTTTAATAAAAATAAATTAGAGAATTGCTGTTTAATATGAAACAGTATTACTGCTTTCATAAGTATGCATTACGCTTAATTATATTTTAAACAAATAACTACGCTTATTATTTGTTTTCCATGAACACTTCACGACACTAGGTTAGGTTAGGTTACATTTGACATTTGATTTCATGGAATACTACTATTGGTTCAACGATTTTTCTTATTATTGTTACTTTCATTGCTATACAAAGAAAATAGTTTGTTGATTATTTTTGTCTAATTTTATAAAACACTAATTCATTCCAAGACAGAATGCCAAGCGATGCGATGATAAAAATCAAATCAATTATATTATTTACATGCTTCTCTTGTTTGAATACCTACTTTGACCTTATTAATTATCTTACCTTTACAATTCTTGTTAGTTAGGCACGTGGTTTTATATTACACGTTTAATTACCTTTATCGGGGGCGGTTCGCGTGTTTGTATGCGGCCGTCGAGTGGACAGCGGTGGATCTGTGAATAAATAATGATTTTATTTATTGACCATAATTTAGCAATCTTTTGGCAGATAAATACTTATTATGCTGTTCCCTGATATCGTTCATAATCATTATTATGTAAGTTAGATTGTCACATGTATTGCAAAAATGTTAGTATTTTAACTAGAATATACCTTCAATGGAGGGTGTAAGTATGTATGATATGACATACAAGTAGGAAGCTGTTTCAGTATTCGGAGTCATAGATGATCGACTTTCGGCCTTAGTTTATCACGTTGGCCACATGCTTATTTGATACTGAAGTATCATTACATCCCAGAAACCAAATTTTTTATAACGTACTCTAAGGTGTGCAAGTTTCCTCACGATGTTGTCCTTCACATAGCAAGTTCTATTTACATTTTCCAGTTTTTCTATATTATCCATAATTTATTGAATGTGATTGTTCAATGACATTAGTTTTTAACTGTAGTTCTTGCCTCACATCAAAATTCCATAGATACGATGTGAGTGTAAACGTATACTTCAACTGCAGTCAAATGTTTAATTTGATCCCTTATATCATAGATTTATAGATACCTATTTTTGATGAATGTGAGAAAGCACCATTGGTGCTAAGTATAATAAATACAAAAAGAATAATACATAAGTTTACCTCTGTAAAATATATCTCTTTTCCTGCTGAAGTAGTTGGCGAGCGGCACTTGCATGTCGCACAGAATCTCGACTGTAGGTGGTAAGGATTCGATCTTTACGACAGCGCTGGTTAACGCTGTATACCGCCCTTCGATCACCTTCACGGAGGATTTCCCGTTCAGCGGCCTGGAGGAAAAATGTTTGATAATACATTTTATTAGCACCATTTCACAAAATGATTCTTTATATTATAGCACCATTTTCCATATATCACCCAACAACGGAACAACGAATAATTCTAATTTATATTGGTCTATTTGTAAGTAAAAACTGAGGCAGCCGTTACATAATATGGATAAAAGCCGTTGAAATAGGAAAACAAATCAACAAAAACCACTGGACTTAGCTAGTCGTAAATAATATGTGAATTATTACTTGAGCATTCATCATAACAGATTAATAAAGATAACAATGGCAATAAGTCGTTAACACCACTCCGGTAATATTGTTAGGAAAACAGTTTTTGCACCCACTTATATTATTAGTAGGTGTGAGGTCGAGCAAAAACAAAGCCATCTCGTAAATACGAGTACAGGGAATGATCCATTTTTCCTTAACAAATCCAACAGGTGGAAAGCTTTTATTAATGACGAATACGAAAGAATTATTTATTTAGGATACGAATTACGATTAAGTTACCTTTGCGAAAAGAAGATGAAACATATTCTCTGGAAACATTTGGGATTGTTTGGATATATACATAATAATATTCTATACATATTCAAAATCTTCCCTGTGATTAACTTTAATGAATGAGTAATCTCATTTAGTTTAGTTTTTCAAAATAATCTTTTAAGAGATGATACCACTTCATTATCTGACTTAGGACCCTACTTAGGAAAACAATGTTACTAAAATATATCCAACGAGCCTAAACAGGGCAGCGTTTATTTATTTACTTATGTACAAACTAAAAAATAGGGGTTACAAAGGGCAAAACCTAATGGGTTCTCTTATTGAATCGTATCATTATGGCTAGAAAACTGGGACCACCATAAGATCGGCTCCATCTCACAATTGTATTGTCATGTAATTTAATATACCCGTACCACATTTCAGTTTGATCAGTTACCAATAAGGAAGTTAAATCAATATAACATTAACAAAATGAAGGTTCTCGCACGTTAAACGTATTCCATTCGTATTCCAGAGGTATACCGTTGCGGATGAACCGAATACCATCATGACGAACTAAACGTATCTCGTGCAGTATGCATTGATAGCGTGCTGAATGTCTGGGTTGTTAGCCAACTTTCCTAAGGCATTCGAATTATTTAGTCTTAAACTCGCAAGGAATGGAAATATACGGACTAGCAATTTTTGAACATATACGCAGGATTATGATTTAGACGTAAAAATGGACACCTTTTTAGGACAATTTGAAAAACAGCTAAGAAAACTGATTTATAAGGATTGAATAAACGTACAAAGAAGAAAATATGGATCCAAAAATATTTAATAAATAAAAATATTTCATCACATTATATATAAAAAGTAAGTATCAAGATTATCAAGTGCCAATTCGAATAAGTGATACACTTTTTTCCTACGTAGAAAAAGGGGTCCTTTTTCTATTCACGTAAAATGTTGGCATCTAAAAAGACTATATAATTTCCAAATTTTTAAAATCTATTTAACATTTTCCTAACAACTTATTTTTAAATTAACTACTATTTATTTACAGCTACACTGAGAAATACGTTTATACGAGTAAGTATGACAGCCATTTTAATTATGGTCTTGTTATCGTACCAGGAAAGCTAGCAATTTCTATCCGTATGTTTTTATTGTACAGCCGATTTGGGTGCTTCGGAAGTTCATCTGGTATGGGCGCGCTCAGGACTTGTACCTATCGACATCCCTGCGGGTTATTGAATGGGTGTAAGCTATCATAAAGTAGGTAAGTCTCCGCTCCAAATTTGAGAGACGCTCCTAAAGCATCCATGAGAAGTTACTGGCTTATGTCGCAAAGCAGTTATTAGTACATTGTTACGTTATATTTGCTGTTCGTACATTTTTTGATGGTCAATCGGTTTACTTGTAATTATAACATAATTCGATAATTGCCGCTAATAGAGTTTTATTGGTGAAATATTTTTGTATGTGCGTTAATTTTATTCATGAACCAATTAATATTTCTCTTTAAAATACTGTTTTGGTGTAATTCAATTATAGGATTAATTTAAACACGTTCATAAGCTGTTTTCAAGAGCCGTATTTGTAGAATTAATGTAGTTCCAGGACTATTTTCTAGTAGTAAAAATTTATATAATTACTGCAAAAAGTGAAGATCAAACTTTATATATAGACTTTGACCTTGAACGTGCCATAGATACCTAATAACCAATATATTCGGGTAATAATCAACCTAATTTCTGGGGAAATATGCAGGAGGAATATGTAACAATCCTATTCGGAATATTCAGAACACAAGGCGGTTCGCATCGCTTTTCGAACATGCCTCGAACGCTTAGATTGAATTACGATGAAAATGAATTGTACCTATGTGTAGAATTAGGATTCTCCATGACTAGCGTAATTATACACACAACAATAATTTGTTTCAAAAATTGTGAAATACAATATTACTATGATACTAGCTGATATTGATTCATATTCATATTTAGACTAATTTGAAAAGCGGAATGATGATGAAATCTGTACGTTTGTTTTCAAATAGCATTGAATTTTCAAAGTTCTGTCCGTTTCCTCGCACAAATAATTAAATTGATTAATTTATTTCAAATACATAGAACTCTGCAAAGCATCTAAATTTCATTCCTACGGACCGCCGGCGTATGTGTC